>JACEIK010003400.1:58339-68807 GCA_018107945.1 Datura stramonium | reverse complement strand
GCCCAGTCGGCCGGAGGCTGTATTTACAGCCGTTATATAGCCCGTTGTTTCCAGAAATCTGAAATAGAGCTAGCCAGGCACCAGATGTGCTTAGGCTCACAAGTTAGCAGTCCAGGTCCTACTAGGGCACCAGGTGCCAGTCATACCCCCAAGGCGGGGCGTGACAGAGACACCAGCTACAAATGTCAGTAATTTAGAGGCAGCTCCCAACACTTCTGCTACACCATTGCCCAACCATCCGAGCTACACACCAGCAGGGTAGGTTCTAGTACCCCAGTACTTTCTCCAGAAATTTACCAAGAGAGTGACAATAGCACAAAGAAAAATCTAGGCAATGATGGAAAATGTGAATCCTTGGGTGAAAATAGAGATTGATACAGTCGCGCAGGCCTTGCATGCCAAGCTCGATGGATTTGAGAGACAATTTAATAGACGCATGGTGGAGCAGACAGACATGAGTAGCCTCCGGGAGGAGTTAGGAGCTCTTTGGAGCCATGTGACCGAGTTGGCATCACGGCAGTCGACAGTGATAGAAGCTCCCACTCTTCTAGACATGGATGATGAGCCAAATGAGGAGATTAACTTTGCGGCTTATTGGGAGCCCATGACAGCTGAAAAGGAGAAAGGAAAGAAGAGAGTGTCAGAGGATGTTGGAGAAGAGAGTTTGAGGAAAAGGAGGAAGAAATAAAGAAGAGAACGCAAGCAGGCATGAGTGGATAGCCTTCAGACTCATGACACACACATGTCAAAGCTGCAGCAGTGAGCTAGAGGAGCAGGCAGCTCTACTATGGCTCAGCCTGAGCTTGCTTGTGGTAGGGACCCTTTGGGTGAGCACATTCAGCCCAGATCACCACAGAGGCCGTAGAGACGGCCAATCCTACTGAGGGGGTAACCACTCCCCCTGTTGACACACTAGTGAGTGCATCGGCCACCACTAGCGCCATGATTGAAGTAGAGGTACCTCCTCCCAAGATGACAGGAGCGCTTCGAGCACCATAGGTATGTTCCGTTCCCTCTGTTCTTGTAGTTCATGCTTCAAGGACGAAGCGTAATTTTCAAAAAGTGGAGGGAGTGTACTTGTATTTTTGGGTTGTTGTATTCGTTCGAGGGTTTTTCTTGATGTGTTTCTTATCCCTTGGGCATGTTAGGATTTTATTTTTTATTTTGTGATTTTTGTTTAATTAGAAAGTAACTTAGGAGTACTCAGCCAATAAAATTGCAATAGTTTTGGATTCTTGAATAGAATTGACTCTGTTTAAATTTTTTTGATGAATTAATTGTGTACTTATGACTGCATGCATTATTTCTGTAGATCTTTTGATTTCATTTAGTGTATTATCTTGAGTAGTCTTGTTAAGCCATGCATACACCAGATAGGTAAAGATAATATAACTCATGTTCCATGAGTGAGTGAGGTTTGATACTTAGCTTAGTATTATGTTAAAGATCTAGAACTTGCCTGGTTGGTCTTTGCATAGGTTAAGGATGGTTGGTTAGTATATGATCATAGGCCATTTTTGTTGAGCTCACTTTTAGCCTAAATGACCCTACCAGAATCATATGATTCCCTTGATCCCAAATTGAGCCTTTAATAATCTATTTTTATTTGATTAACCGATGAATTGTACCTATATTTTATAATGAACCTATTTTGACTCTGTTCCATCCTTGGACATTGTGAACCTCAACATAGGCAAAATGCCTAAGTTGAGGGTGGCTCGAGTAGGGGTGCATAAATTCTGGGAACGAGGAAAAGGGAGAAAAAAGAGAAAAGGTGAAAAATGAGGTGTGGTGTGACAAATGTAAAAGAAAAAAAAAGAGATGAAAATTTTGAAAACATTGATAAAAGAAAATTCAAAAAGAATAATGCTTGAAAAGGTTGAAAACACACCACACTCATACAAATGCATACAAAAGAGGTGAAAAGGGAGGAAAAGGAAGGAAAAGCAAAAAAGGGTGAAATTTGTGAACAATGGAGCCAATGTATGTAGTGCCAAGGAAGGGTTAGTCACTTAAAAAGATCCCATGTTTATCATGTACAGCTCTAAAGCCTACATTACAAGCCACATCAATTCCTATAGTGATCCTAATCTGGCCATCTGACAGACCAAAGCAGAGAAAATAAAGGCAAGCCTATGGTATCTGATACACAATACTTGGAACTTCTTTGTGAGGGTGAGAGTCTCGCTTGTTCAGTCCCATGCCATATCTATTTCTATATCTGTGAGGGGTGACTTCATTTGCTGTGAGGGTACATGGTTTGCGTTTAATTTTACCAATGGTCTGTGTGAAAAGCATCGGTGATGACTTGATTGCCTGTTAATAGCTAAATGACATGTCTCTATCCCTACTTATCATGTTTTATGGTTGCTTGTAGTACATTAGCTTATATTGGTTCACGGAAGAAGGGTTAATAGTTTTTGGATTCATTGTGCAAAATTTTATTTGGTATTGGCGGTAGTATCCTAGGTATTTTTTCTAGTTGAGAGTCGTGTTTAGTTTTTTTTCTTTGCCTGAGGACATGAAAAATTCTTAAGTTGAGGGCGTGGATGTGTTGTGAGTTTAAAGCACTTTCAACGCTCAAAACAAAGAAAATAGCATGAACTTAGGTGTGTTTATATGGATATAAGGCAAATTTTCTTTGATTACAAGAATAATAAGTGTTGGAGCAAGAATGTGCAAAAGAAGCCTGAAAGTGCAGAGAATGAGCTAAAGTCACAGTCTCAGTACAAGCCGTATGTTGATGGTATGAGTGGTACTGAGAACCGTGAAAAGTTTCAGATTGATGAATTGGGAAGAATGAAAACCTACAACTCTCAGTACGAGCCGTACAATACTGGTACGAGTCATAGCTTGAGTCGTGGAAATGTTAAGAAAAAATTGAACAAGGACAGACTCCTGATACGAATGGACTTACGAATAGTGGAAACAATGTACGAACCATACTAGGAGAAGTGGTGATCTTTAGAGGATTTTCAATGCCAAGGAGAACGTAAGATAGTACGAGTCGTGGCTGGAAGGTACGAGTCGTACCACAACACTCGTGAATAATTATAGAAAAAAGTCAGAGTTCTTAGAGCCAGACCATGGAGGAAACTCACGACTCATAGGGAGTATGTACAAGTCTTACCAAGGCCCAACACTTAGCCAAATTTTAGCATGCCAAGGACATACGCACAACAGGTACGACTCGTGCAATCCTGCTACAGGTTGTATTATTAGTCGTGGCTCAGGTGGCGCCAGTTATGGAAAATCACCCTGTTAGCTTAGGTAAAGATTCTTATGTCTGTATAAATACTTTTTATGTTTTATTTCACTAGCGAATCATAAGGAACATTAGAGAGAAGTGAGATAGGCGTGAAATCAATAGAGATTCGAGGTAAAAAAAGAGAATTGAGTTGATTGACTTATGATCAACCTTTTCTTCGATTATTTCTTGATCTTTAGCAACTGTTTTTGAGGTTTTTCTTATATAATCAAAGCAGCTTTTCTCTCATCTACGATTGTAAGTATTGAATTATGTGTTTAATGATAAATGCATATCACAACCTTGCAACTACGAGAGGCTAAAACCTCCATAACTAGGGTTGTGGGAACCATGGTGGATTAACGAGCTAGGGATACCCAAAAGTGATTAAAAAACAATGCAAAATACTTGTATTGTATTCTGTTCATGCTTAAACATTTCTTAACGGTGTATAATGTTAGGACTTGCCCGAATTCTTTACTTGCTTGATCCTAGAGAGGTAGAGATTAGAAAGGAGAATTACAACAAAGCCTTTATCTTGATGATCATTGTATTAACTTCAGTTGTAGTCGTAGGATAGTTAAATTTGGATGTTATTGATAACGAATAGTTTGAAATCGCTCATGAGACCTAACCTGGTGATTGAGTATTGTCACGACCCGAACATAGTCCTGGAGTGAGACACAGGACAAGCATCCCCGAAAGAGTCCAAGTCGACCTATGGCATGACATACATCTAACTCAATCAAATAAAGTAGAAGACTTAACATAAAAAGAAAAGCGGAAGTATAAGCATAATACACAATCCGAAGATACACATGAGTCTGAAGCTGGATAAATCTACTGTCTGAAAAGCCTCTAAGTATAATGAGTTGATGTGACAAGACCCCAACTAACTCTCTAAGTCTGAAACTGAAAATGTATCAACATAACTGAATAAAAGAGGGGCCCTCGATAGATGAGGACTCACCAACTGGGACTGATGCTAACTCCGAAAGTTGTCTAGTGGTGAGGCTAAGTCTGAAGATCAAAGCATGTATTATGAAACGATACAGCACAGAGTATGCGGTCAGTACATGGAATGTACTAAGTATGTAAGGTAAGTAAAACCACTTAAAGAAGTAAAATTATTTAAAACATGCATAATGTAAAATATCATCAAAATGAGAATTTGAGAGTAGGGCTTCCATGCTATTTTATGAAATCATGATCTGAACATAACATAACATCATAACTGAATCGATTGAACTAAAGCTGAAATCTGATAATCATAAGTAAAACTGAACATTGGATCAAACCTGCTTCAGAACATATATATATATANATATCATGAATTATAAACATGCATAACTGAATCATGAAGAATAATGAGAGACTCATCTTATAACCGACATACCATAATAGAGCTTACGTGGTCCCAACTATCACACTCAAGTTGGTAGAGCCGTCCAAAGCATTTCCAGGGCTAGGGATGATACTGTGATATCGATATAAAGCTCGAGGCGCATTCGGGGCAGGGGATAGCTCACAAGGGAGGTCCCAAAGTATATATGATATTTATAAACCTACGTTGATGGATAGTTTTGAGGCATAAGGTCGTACGACCCTTTACCTACTCGGTGCTAGACGCTACTCCTAAAAACATGCATATGCTCTCCATTATTTTTCAACAAAGCTTACAATCGTCTATTGACGAAGCTGAATAATCAAAAACATATCAAATCTGAAATCATATATGAGGATCTTTTCCTCAAACCATACCACAAGTTGAACAAAAAAGGGAGTCTTAACTCTAAAACCATGTGGTAAGCTTAATTGTAAACTCATAATTCATACTTTGAACATATGGGCATTTCCCAATACTTTAATCATGGTTGAAAATACTTAATACACTTGGAAACATGATCTCAAATATGGGCAACTTGAAAACATATTTTTCATCAATAATATGTCATCCTACTTGAACATTCATCATAAGTCTCAACTTTAATGAACTTCTCATAGTTGGGAATTTTAATTTATATAGCTTGAAACATGATTAAAATTGAAAACAATGTAAAACTTGCCCATGAATCATAATTTAATAGTGGAAGCATATTTAGATCATACCCATGTAGAAAATTAGGAATTTCATGCATTGGGTTAAAACCCCATAGATTCAACATATGAATTTTCATTATTTAGAGAGGCATTGGGCATGGATGTTAACGAATCACCCATTCATAACCCTACATACCTGATGGGATCTGATTCTACCACTTTTTTGATTTCCCAATAAAGAATTGAAGAAAACATGAAAATAGCCTAAGCTTGAACACCTTCTAAACCCTTCAACTTGCATGCATGGATATGAATGTTCCTAAAATGAGCTTACCCCTCATAACACTGCCTTTTCGAGCTTAAAATGATATAATTTAGTACCTTAGGGCGTAGGAATGACAAGAATACCCTTAATGAAATTCCTGCAAAAATAGGACTTCCACGGAAAACGGACGTCAGTACGATCCGTTGTGAGCTCCTACAGTCCGTCGTTACCTTCAGTTGCTACATCCTAAATTCAGGTCTCTGATATCCTACAACGACCGAACAGGACGAGTCTTTTCAAGCACCAGCGACTCGTTGTTACCAGCCGTCATTACCACTTTAACTTACTTGGTTGTCCTCCCAACGGGCACATACCATGACCCGTTATTACCAACAACGATTCATCTCAAGACCCATCGCTTCCTCAATTATTGAGACCAGCCTCACCACGACTCCAATCCAACAACTCATTACAACCACCAATGAGACGTTCTGAGGCCCGTTATTTCCCAATCCAATTCTGTATCCTTTCACCACTGCCACTTCTAACGGCCCTTCCTTTCTTCTCACGACTTGTACCGCAGGTCGTCTGAGGGGAAATCCCATACGTTTATCCTAATCTTCCTTTCCACCTCCAGGTCTAGTCTTAGGCACCTTTTGGGTATTACAATATCTCCCCCTTGGGAGGATTCGTCCTCGAATATGGGAAAAACATACAGAAAACGGGGAAATGCAATCATCATAATCAATTTCTGATCATACAAGTTGAAAACTGATGGAATAACTAACTCCAATTTAAACGATATGAATGAACTAAATTCATGAATCATACACACGTCTGTTTAGAGAATAAATGTGGGTATCTAGCCATCATGTCTGCTTCGGCTTCCCAATTAGCTCCCTCAACATGCTGATTCCTCCATAAAACATTAACTGAAGCTACTTCCTTGTTTCTTAGCCTTTGAACCTGATGATCCAGTATTTCTATCGGTTGTCTTTCACACCGACACTATCCACCGGGACAACTAGAGCTGGATCACCTAAACACTTCTTTAAGAGTGATACATGAAAGACGGGATGCACGGAAGCTAATACTGAGGGTAACTCAAATTCATATGCCACCTTTCCAACGGGCTTCACAGTCCGATAGGGATGAACATAGCGGGGACTGAATTTTCCTTTCCTTTTGAATCTCATCACTCCCTACATGGAGGACACTTTTAGAAACACCCAATCATCAACTTTGAACTCAAGTTCCCTCCTTCTCACATCGTCATAGGACTTTTGGCGACTTTGAGTGTTTTCAACATGTGCCATATAAGCTGAACTTTCTCCATGGCCTCGTGGACTGAATCTGGCCCTATCATCGTAGCTTCACCGACTTTGAACCAACCAATAAGGGTTCTAAATCTCCGCCCATAGAGAGCCTCAAATGGAGCCATATGAATGTTTGAATGGTAGCTGTTATTGCACGCAAACTCAATAAGAGGCAGATAGTCATCCCAACTACCCTTGAATTCAATCTCACATGCTCTCAACATGTCCTCGAGAGTCTGAATCGTCCACTCCTTGACCATCCATATGCGGGTGAAATGTTGTACTAAGCTTAACCTTAGTACCCAATCCTGTTGAAATGATCTCCAAAACTAAGAGGTAAATGGGTACCTCTTTCTGATATGATGGATAAAGGCACTCCATGCAATCAAACTAACTCTCAAATGTATAGTTTGGCATAATCCTATGCTGTATCAGTGGTTTTGACCGATAGGAAGTGATCAACTTTGGTCAACCTATCCATAACCACCCAGTTGGTGTCATATTGCAGAAGAGTGCGAGGCAACCCTGTGATGAAGTCAATGTTTATTTTTTCCCACTTCCGAGTTGGAATACTGATACCTTGAAGCACACCTCCCGGTCTCTGATGCTCAACCTTCAGTTGCTGACAGTTTGGACACTTAGCTACAAATTCTGCGATGTCTTTCTTCATGCTATTCCACGAATGACTTCCCGTAAGTCATGGTACATCTTGGTGGCACCTGGATGGATTGAATACCTACAACTGTGAGCCTCATGCAACATCCAATTTCTAAAATCATCAACATCCGGGACACAAAAGCAACCATGATATCAAAGCACTCCATCTCCACCTTTGGAGAAGACCTCCACCTTCTTATTCTAGACGACTTCCTTTAACTTTACCAAAATAGGGTCGTCGTCTTGTCTAGCTTTTACAATAGTTCAGTCACCAAGGATGATTCTAATCTGTTATGAACAACAACACCGCCATCCGTCAAGTCAACCAAATGAACTCCCAACCTTTCAAGTCGATGCACATCCTTAACCAACTCCTTTCTCCCCTCATCCACATGGGACACACTCTCCATAGAGAGTCTACTAAGTGTGCCTGATACTACATTAGCCTTTCCCGAATGCTAAAGGACACTCATATCGTAATCCTTGAGTAGCTGAAACCACCTTCTTTGACGCAGATTTAGGTCCTTCTAGGTAAACACGTATTTTAAACTCCTGTGGTCCATAAACACATCCACATGTACCCTGTACATATAATTTCTCCTTATCTTCAAGGCGAATACCACAACCACCAATTCAAGATCATGGGTCGGGTAATTCTTCTCTGAACTTTCAGTTGTCGGGAAGCATATGCTATAACATTTTCGTGTTGCATCAATACACAGCCAAGTATGATTCGCGAAGCATCGCAATACACCACAAACCCATCGATACCCTTAGGTAGAGTTAAAATCGGTTCTGAGGTAAGTTGAGTCTTCAACTCCTGAAAGCTTTTCTCACATGCATCTGAAAATTGGAATTTCACTTTCTTTTGTGTCAATTTGGTCAATAGCACTATAATAGATGAAAAGTCCTCAACAAATCTCCGATCGTACCCGGCTAAACCCAAGAAACTCCTGATATATATTCACTAATCTAGGCCAATGATTCACCACTTCTATTTTCTGAGACTCCACCTCTATGCTCTCACTTGACACCAAATGGCCCAAAAATGCTAACTAGTTCAACCAAAAATCATACTTCTAAATTTGGCATATAATTGGCGATACATGAGAGTCTATAGTACCACCCTCAAATGAGCGGCATGCTCCTCCTCGCTCCGAGAGTATATCTGGATGTCATCAATAAAAACAATCACGAACATATCTAAGTATGGATTGAACACCCTTTTTATCAAGTCCATAAAAGATGCAGCAGCATTTGTTAGTCCAAAAGACATAACTACAAACTCATAATAAAAATACCGTGCCTAGAAGGCTATCTTCAGGATGTAACTCTCCCGAACCCCAAGTTGATACTATCCAGATCTGAGGTCAATCTTGGAAAAGCACTTGGCACCCTGAAGTTTGTCAAAAAATCATCAATCCTTGGTAGTGGGTACTTGTTCTTGATGGTGACCTTGTTCAATTGACGATAATCAATAAACATACAACGAGAACTGTTGATGACTGCGCCCCAGCACACACGCAAGCGTATGTGGTCTTACAAGTAATACAGTGGCCCTTTTGAAGAGCTGGATGTCGAACCCACAGGGACTAGACCAATTCAGCTAATTATAAAGTTAAAGTGTGATATTAACTTTCACCAGTGTTGATTATAGAAGTTTTCGATAAAGTCTATTTAAATCTAGAGGTGGTCACAAAAATACTCTGAAGTAATTCAAGGAGCAACTAGAGCTAAGGCCAGATAATCATGCGATACTACGCTTTGTAATGGATTAAGTATGAAATTATCAATTATCGTCTCACATAGTTACAATTGCATGTTCATGGTCTTTCGAGCCTGTAAACACAACAAACTATCCTCACAACTACATCGTTGAGCGGGCATGTGACATTCTAGTTCACGGGCAATTCAATTATGGGAATGTGGTTTACGGGGTTTATGCCCTTTATTAGGGACTTTCGTACCTCTAATCATTTAACTGAACTTAGCTTCACAACTACTTCAACGAGTGGTGATGTGATAATTCTATGTTGGTGTCTAGCTCATCCCGTTTTAGTAACCAAGCAAGGATAATAAGGTATAATTTCTTATCCTAACCACGAATTATATCGTAAGATACAAACTTGCTCCCTACATTCTTTGTTCTTGCCTAGGTTTACTTTCTCAAGCTTTTACNATTCTTTGTTCTTGCCTAGGTTTACTTTCTCAAGCTTTTACCTAGGTGTAACATGTGTGTTTTCATGGTGATCAATCATAAAAACAATCATAATTAAGAACGTATGACAAAACAACAATTAATAACTTAAAACCAAAACAAATTCACATAGTCACAATCATATCTTGTGGCCTCAGCCCTAGAGGAAGGGTTCTAGCTACTCAAGTTCATATAATTACAAGAAAACATAATTAAAGTAACATACAAGAATTGGTAAAAGAGGAGATAAAATTCAAGAACCCTAGGTGAGTTCTCCCACTTCTCCCTTCACTCCTTCATTGTTTTTCAAAAATATTACGTGAAAAAATGTTTTTAGGAGCTAAGGGACCTATTTATAGTAAATGAGAAATGTGTAAAATTATGCCTGACATGGAATAGCTCCGTGGCACGGAGGTGAACGCGCCAATTTACCTTTGTGACACAGAGGCATCGCGTAGGCACACTGGAAATCCAAAACAGTCCTCAAGCAGCCCCATGTCGTGTTGGTAGCGTCTCACGGTGCTTGTGCAGTGCGCTAGGGGCCGTGGCACGCCCTTGTCGGACAGCCTGGCCTTCCGTGGCACGTTGCTGTCGCGCAGGTGGGCTGTTTCGCGTGTCCTCCTTGCCGACTTTCGCATTTTGCTTCCAATTCCATGCCTCCACTTCACCAACTCATGGATTAGTTCCTCAAATTCATTTTAAACCTAGAAAAACAAGAACTAATCATGTTGGTTAGTATATATATT
>JACEIK010003400.1:17486-46469 GCA_018107945.1 Datura stramonium | reverse complement strand
CTAATGAAACCCTTACCTAACAGGTCATTCAACAACTACTTGAACTCCTTTAACTCGGCTGGAACTATTCTATAAGGAAGAACAGATATAGCCTGCGTATCGGGAAGAAGGTCAATACAAAAATAAATCTCCCGCTCGGGAGGAATCCCCAGTAGATTATCTTGAAAGACTTCTTGATACTCAGATACTACTGGGACTGACTGGATAGTCGGGGTGTCGGATTTCGCATCCTTAACCCTAACCATATGGTATACACAACCTTTGGAGATCATCATTCTGGCGTTAAGGTAGGAAATGAAACGACCTAAAAGAACAGCTGAACTACCCTTCCACTCTTTGACTAGCTCAACTGAAAATCTAAACTCTACTCCCCGGGTTCTACAATTAACTGAGACATAAAATGCAAATAGCCAATCCGTACCGAGGATAACATTTAAACTCGGTCATGGCTAACTGTACAAATCTACTGAGGTGACTTTCTGAAGGACTGTGACCAGGCAACTTCTATATACCCATCTAGCTACAACTGAATCACCCACTGGAGTAGATATTGAGAATTGTTCTGACAAGGTTTCAGGACTTACTCCGTAACTACTAGCCACGTAAGGTGTCACAAAAGACAAGGTATCCCCTGATCTAACAAAGCATATACATCAAGATGGAAAACTCATAACATACCAGTGACTACATCTTAGGAGAACTCCTGCTCCTGGCGAGATGCTAAAGCATAGAATCTGTTTTGGCGCTGATCGCCACCTGTAATAGTAGATACCCCCTGCTGGGCTGGGCATGCGGGTGGAGGTGCTGAACTGGAAGCTGGTCCTCGGCCCCTATCATGGCCCTGTCTAGCTGGTGGGCAATCTCTGAGCATATTTCCGGGCTTCCCACAGCCGAAGAAAGAACTTGTACCCGCCAAACACTTACCCGTGTGCCCCTGACTACACCTGCCAAAAACTGGAATACTAGAATCTGCGAGCTTGCTACTCTAACCCCTAAAGCCTGATGCTCGCCCTCTCTGGTCGTGTCTAGGTTTGGATGGCACACTTATCAGTGAAGATTCTAGGGATAAGGATCTCTGTTAGGTCTGCTGTCGTTGCCCACCACCTAGCCTTAGTTGAGAGAATCGATAGCTATCTTTCCTGGCCTCTTAGCCTCTCTCTCCCTCAGATGTGCTGCCTACATATGCTGGGCATAAAAGACTATCCGAGGGAAATCCATATCCTGATGGAGAATAGCGGTCCTGCAATCCTTGTCTAGATAGTTCGCCACCCTATGAACAAATCTACTCACTCGCGCCCGCCAATCAACCACTAACTTTGAGCGTACTTTGACAAAGGATTGAACTCTAGAGCATACTTGTACACCATCATCTTCCTATGCTTTAGGTTCACGAACTCAGCTTCCTTCAAGTCCCTCATCTCACGAGGGAGAAACGGATATAGAAAGGCAACGTGAAACTCCTCCCAACTGATATGGCCTACACCGGTTGCCCTGCTATCCTCCATTATCTAAACCAAATATGTGCTACCCCCTTTAACTAATACGAGGCCAAATTAGCACACTCTACTCCATTCACTCCAATGACATGGGTGATCTTCACAATCTCGTCGATAAACTCATGTGGATCCTCATCCACCTTTGACCAAAGAAACTCTGGTGGGTTTATCCTTAAGAAATCTCTGACTCGTGCTCCCGCCGCATTTCCGTTCTACGAGACATGTGCCACTTCCTGCTGCATGACCTAAATGGTTAAGGCCTGCGCTAGCATCTGAATGGCTGCCATAAATTAAGCGTGGGAAACTAGCTCCGATGCATGGTACTCATGGACTAGTACGGATTGTTGGTGCCCATCCCCATTTCCATCCTCGTGGCCATTTCCATTTCCATTCCTTCTGTCATTAACTCTACGGGGAGGCATGATTCTGCAATCGCGAATAACACGAGTTAGAAGGATAGGGACACATTTTATCGCACGATATAGATCATGAAAGAAGGAAACATTTTCTAAATGTCTCATAGCCTCTTAGTTATAAGTGTGGTGCGCTTCACACCCATGAAAAAGACTCAATGCGGTTTTCAGAAACCCTAGGAAACTTTAAACCTAATGCTCTGATATGAAGTTTTTCATGACCCGAACATAGGCTCAAAGGGAGAAACGGGATAAGGAGCCCTGAAAGACTCCAAGTCGACCCATTGCATGAAAATACATATAACTCAATCAAATAAAGCGGAAGACTTAACGTAAAAACCAAATCAAAAGTCTAAGCATAATACACAATTCGAAGATACACACTAGTATGAAGCTGAATACAATCTATTGTCCAAAAAGTCTCTAAGTCTGATGAGTTGATGGGAAAAGACCTCAACGAACTCTCTATGTATGAAACTGAAAATACGTCAACATAGCTGAATAAAAGAGGGGCCATCGACAAATGAGGACTCACCAATAGATACTAATGCTAACTCTGAATTTTGCTAGTGGCGGCGCTGAGTCTGAATATCGGAGCATGTATCGTGACATGATACAACACAGAGTATGCGTTCAATACGTGGAATGTACCAACTATATAAGGTAAGTAAAACCTTTTAAACAAGTACAATTATTTAAAAAGTGCCTAATAAAAAATATCATCAAAACAAGAATCTGAGAGTAGGGCTTGCATGCTATTTTTTGAAATCATGATTTGAACATAACATAATATCATAACTGAATCGATTGACCGAAAGCTGAAATCTGATAATCATAAGTAAAACTAAACATTGGGTCAAACCTGCTTTAAAACATATATATACATATATATCATGAATGATAAACATGCAAAACTGAAATCATGAATAACAATGGGAGGCTCGTCTTATAACTGACGTACCACGATAGTGCTTACGTGGTCCCAACTATCACACTCAAGTGGGTAGAGCCGTCCTAAACCTTGCAAGGGCTAAGGACGATACGATGATATCGATATCAAGATCGAGGCCCATTCGGGACAGGGGATAGCTTACAAGGGAGGTCCCAAAGAATACATATGATATTTATAAACCTATGTTGGCACGTCGTTCTAAGGCATAGGGTTGTCCGATCGTTAACCTACTCGGTGCTAGACACTACTCTCAAAAACATGCATATGCTCTCCATCGTTTTTCAACGAAGCTTACCATCGTCTATTGACGAAGCTGAATAATAAAAAACAAATCAAATCTGGAATCATATATGAGGAGCTTTTTCTCAAACCATACCACAAGCTAATCATAAAGGGGATTCTTAACTCAAAAACCATGTGGTAAGCTTAATTGTAAACTCATAAATCATACTTTGAACATATGGGCATTTCCCAATACTTTAATCATGCTTGAAAATACTTAATTCACTTGAAAACATGATCATATACATGGGTAACTTGAAACATGCTTTTCACCAATAATATCTCATCATACTTGAACATTCATCATAAATCTCAACTTTCATGAACTTTTAATAATTGGGCATTTTCATTTATAAAGCTGAAACATGATTATAATTAAAAACAATCTAAAACTTGCCCATGAGTAATTAATCAATAGTGGAAACATATTTAGATCATACCCATGTAGAAAATTAGGAATTTCATGCATTGGGTTAAAACCCCATAGAATCAACATATGAATTTTCATGATTTAGAGAGGGATTGGGCATGGGTGTGAATGAATTCACCCATTCTTAACCCTACATACCTAATGGGCTCTAATTCTACCACTTTTCTTACTGCCCAAGGAAGAATTGATGAAAACTTCAAGATAGTCTAAGCTTGATCACCTTCTAAACCCTTCAACTTGCATGCATGGATATGAATGAGCCTAAAATGAGATTACCCCTCATAACACTACCTAATTCAAGCTTAAAACGACGTAGTTTAGGACCCTAGGGCTTAGGAATAATGAGAATACCCTTAATGAATTTCTTGAAAAGATTGAACTGCTACAGACAACGGGCATCAGTACTATCAGTTGTGAGCTCCTACGGTCCGTCGTTACCTTCCGTTACTACACCCTGAATTCAGGTCTCTGATCTCCTACAACGACCGAACAGGACAAGTCGTTCAACCACAAACGACTCATGGTTACCCGCCATCGTTACCACTATCACTAACTTGGAAGTCCTCCCAATGAGCACATTTTACAACCCGTTATTACCAAAAATGAGTCATCTCATGACCCATCACTTCCTCCCTGGTCGACACCAGCCTCACAATGACTCCAATCCAATGAATCATTACAACCACCAATGGGTCGTTCTGAGCCCGTTATTTCCCAATATAATTCTGCAACCTTTCACCACGACCACTTCTAACGGCCCATCCTTTCTTCTAACGACTCGTACCACGGGTCATCTAAGGGAAAATCCCATACTTTTCTGTTGATCTTCCTTTCCACCTCCCGATCTAGTATTAGGTACTTCCGGGGTATTACAAGTATAGTAATCCAATAGGGATGAATCAGTTATTTGTATGAACCCTAGTTATCAGTTCTACAAGTAAGCATTATTGATCATGTGTGTATACCCGAAGAAGTCATGAACCCACAGGGAACACAAACCCTAGTTATTCTTAACTCTTGGTTTTCATCATAATTTCAATAGCTGTTTTAGTTGTTGTTTTCTTAAAAGCCCCAAATTTGAGTAACTAACCAACAAGCTCACTTATCGGCATTAGTCTAGATCTTCCATATTCCCTATTGGTTCGACCCCAACCTCTTAGTTGGGTTCTTTATTGACAACATCCGCTTCATACTTCTGTAGGAGGCGTGAGTTTGAGAATTATAAAGACATACATAGAAATTAGATGTATTTCAAAAGAAAGTTTTCAAAATAGACATTTTTGAGAAGCAGATTTACATAAAAACGAAGATATACCTCAAAATTTGCAAAAGATTCTTCTAAATGTTATTCCAAATATTCATCAATTCTCTCTTTAGGATCTCTCTAGAATTTTTCTGTAATTAATGTTTGTATAATCAATAATCTATAAAAGTTCACCAAATTTATAACAACTGTTTGTAGATCAAAAAATGATGCTACATGCCTCCGAGTACAATCTGCAATTTTGATATTTAAAATTTATATATCACATATACTCAATTAAAATTTTAGCATAATCCAATGGTTAAATTAGCAAAAATCTCCAATACATTATGTCTGGTTGGAGAAAAAATTTATAGAAAGTACTAAGATTTTGCCTTTAATGAAGTGTATCTAAATAAATTTTGTTTCATAATTTTAAAGAACGTTCAATATTTAACACTTAATAACAACTCCATATAATCCATTAGTAAGTGAAGGACTTACCTTTATGATGAAATCTTAATGTTTTATCTCAATTGGTGTTGAATAGATTTTTCGTAATCTAGTCATTATTAATAATGACTTACATAATTTACATAGGAATTGGTGTAAAAAATCACCTTAGAGTTGGGAGAACCCTCTAGTCTAAAAACCCTTTTACAGGAAGTTTTTCGGATATTCTTAGTTTCGTTACCTATTTAAGATATACTCATTTGAAGTCAGATTCTTAAAGCTGTCGAGCTTATTTCGAGAATTTCTATTTACCTTGCAAGTAAAACATAGATTCTTTTTAACTATTTTAGCTCCAATGATTGTACACTTAGTACACACTCAAATATCAATTTTTACACTAGTACACACAAAAATTTATCCTGGTTCCGGTCTAACTAAATGAATTTAATGAGTTAAAACCTAACCTAAATTTATGAAGTGTTATAAAAGAACAAGGAGTTTCTTGTAGATCTACGAACTTGAACATATTTATACATCAAATTGCAATATTTTACCCATGTTTTACCATATTTTGAGGATAAGTATTATGTATATTGCTATGATTTTATATTGTCTTGTTATGAGCTAATCTACATGATTAGATGCTTGCAAGACTGAAATGTGTTGATATTTGACCAAAAAAGGTGAAGGAAGTGATTGGAGAGTAACTGAGACTTAAAAGGGACTAATTTCAGTGCAGACAAGAGGCCCGAATCATAGACCCAAGTCTCCACATCCTTTTTCACATAGCACCTATAACCACTCATGGGCGCCTGTACTAATATAATTGAGTTGGTGAATATCTTTTAGAAGAAATAGAAGGAGAAAAGAACACTACATTAGGGTTCTCACTCTTCTACCTTTCTCTTATTAAATTTAGTTGAACAATTCTTCTCTTGTAAGTGGACTATCATGAATTATTATAAAAAGTTTGATATTTTGAGTACAAGCAAAAGTAGTTGAGTTTCATAGATAGGGTTGTGGGAACCATGATAGAATAGTTAGTGTAGGTCAATTAAAATTGTCATGACTCGAACATAGGCCCGGATCTAGACATGGAACCTAGAACCATAAATGGCTTCAAGTCGATCCATGGCATGGACATGACGACTAAAGCTCAACATAATAAATGAGGAAATCTAACATTTTAAATAGCAGAAGTATGAATAACTATAATGTCTGAACAACACAAAACAGAACAGTAATTCGAAGTTGAATACATACTATGTCTGATAAGCCTCAACAATCTGACGAGTTGATGGGACAAGACACCAAGTAACTCACTGATAAATTTAAACTGAGAATAGTGATACTAACTAATGAGAAGGTCCTCAAAGGATGAGGACTCACCAAAAAGCAGAGAAATGCTAACTTTGAGGATCTGGCTAATAGTAGGACTGAACCTTGTCGTCCAAGCCTGTATCATAAAATGATACAACATAGAATATGCGGTCAGTACATGGAATGTACTGATTATGCAAGGTAAGTAAAACCAAAAAATAAGAAAAATATGAAATCATTCATATCATAAACACATTTCATCATAAGATTCTGTGAGTAAAGCTTGCATGTTATCATCTGAAAACATGATTTAAACATAACAGAATATCATAAATGAATCGAATAACCCAAAGCTGAAACTGATAATAATAAGTAAGATTGAACATTGGGTCAAACCTACTGAAGACATAATATCATGACTGATGAACATGCTTTACTGAAATCATGAGAAATAATGGGAGACTCGTCATATAACCGACATTACCACGATACAGCTTACGTGGTCCCGACTATTACACTCAAGTGGGTAGAGCCATCCAAAGCCTTGCCAGGGTTAAGGGCACTACGATAACGATATTGAGTTGAAGGCCCCTCAGGGGAAGGGAAAGCTCACAAGGGAGGTCCCAAAGAATCTGAATATACCTATGTTGGCACGTAGTTCTGAGGCACAGGGTTAACTGAACCCTTAGCCTACTAGGTTCTAGGAATTACACCCAAAAAAACATGCATATACTTTTCGTCATTTTTTAACGAAGCTAAACCATCGTCTTTCGAGGAAGCTGAATCATAATACTACATGCATAGTTTGAAAACATAAGGAGCCTTGGCTCAAACTATACTACAAGCTGAAAAGTGGGACTCTAGACTTCAAAATCATGTGGTAAGCTAATAACATGAAATTTAAGTTAGTCATGAAACATGATTGATAATATGGGCTTGCCCAAACATAAACATGCTTTGAAATAGACTTGCTAGTCAAAATCATTGATATAGACACGGGTAATTCAAAATCATACTTTCATCATAGACATCTCATCATACTTGAAAACATAAATCATAATCTCAACTCTTCATGAATCTTCGTAATTAGACATCATATTTGTAAAAAATTGAAATTAAGAATTTATAATTGAAATCATTATAAAAAAATGCCCATGAATCTTAAAACAACATTATAAAAAGGAATGGAATTTACCCATTACAGATACATAGAGAATTTCACAAATTGGATTAAAACTCCATAGATTCATCAACCTTGAAGTTCAGGAAATCAGAAGAGGATTTGGGCATGGGAGTGAGGGAATAGTCCTATTCATAACCCTATATACCTGGGTACTCTGATCTTACACTCTTCCTTGGAAGCCCAAAAGGATTGGAGAAGAATTGGAGAGCTCTAAGCTTGATCTTCCTTGTGAATCCTCTAGTCTTTCATGCATGGGGAGGGAATAGGTTAGGATAGATTAAACCCCCTTAAAACCCTCCTAACTGAGCATAAAAAGATGTAGTGTCGGGCTTAGGAGCTTAGCAGTTGCGAATTTACCCTTAGTAACTTCTTAGGAAAAATACATTCTACCAGGATTAACCACTCATATAATGGGGCATCCTAAGGTTCAATGAGTCATTACTTTGCTCGTTGCTTCATTCCATTTACTAGACTCTAATCTGAAACCACGACTAGACAGGACGAGTCATTAATTGCCCCAATGACTCGTCATTTCCGCCGGTTGTCACCTGCCTGCAACTACTTACCTTCTGGAAGTCTTCCCAATGGAATCTTACCATGACTCCTTGTTCCCTTCAACGAGTCATACCACGACATGTGTCAGTCACCTTGACAAAGGAAACTCCCACAAGTATTGTTCTCCACGACTCGTTACACTGACGAATTAGTCGTTCCATGGCTCATTGGTCCTTGAACTGTCGACCAACATCCTTACCACGATCCGAACCCAAAACTCATGGGAGCTTCCCACGACTCGTGCAATAGGTCGTCTTGAGATAATTTTCAAAATTTTCTACTGCACACCCTTTCAACTCCTGAGTCTAGTCTTAGGCACTTTTGGGGTATTACAATATCTCCACCTTGGTAACATTAATCCTCAAATGCAGGGTAAACATACTGAATAATTGGGGAAAAACCTGTCATCCCAAACACTTAACATCTAAAGTTTAAAACTGACGGAGAGACTTGCTCCAAACTGAAATACATGACTAAATTAAATTCATGAATCACACATACATGTATTGACATGAAATAAACTGGGACACAGGAACTGAAAATGAAACTGAATAGAGTACTAAGGAGAAAATTGTTACCTTAAGCTGGAACTGGGCCGGAAGGGAAAATGTTAGGGTATTTAGCCATCATATCTGCTTCGGCTTCCGACGTAGCTCCCTCAACATGCTAATTTCTCCACAATACCTTTACTGAAGCTACTTCTTTATTTCTCATCTTCCGAACCTGACGATCAAATATTTCAACCATACCTCTTCATAGATAAGGCTATCCTTCACACCTACGCTCTCCACCGAAAAAAATAAAGTTGGATCACCCATGCACTTCTTTAAAAGAGATACATGGAAAATTAGATTTACTAAAGCCAATTTTGAGGGCAACTCCAACTCATAAGACACCTTTCCACCACATCTCATAATCCTATATGGGACAGCATAGTGGGGTCTAAGTTTCCCCTTCTTCTTGAATCTCATCACTCCCTTCATTGGAGATACCTTCAAAAACACCCAATCGTCAACTTCAAGTTCCAGTTCTCTCCTCCTCACATCAGCATAGGACATTTGATGACACTTAGCTAGACTTCCTCCATATACTCATGAACTAAATTTGTTCCTATCAATGTAGCTTCACCGACTTCGAACTAGCCAATAGGCGATCTGCACCTCCGCCAATAAAGAGCCTCAAACGGAGCCGTCTGAATGCTAGAGTGGTAGCTGTTGTTATATGAAAACTCAATGAGAGTTAAATAATCATTCAACTACCTTTAAATTCAATCACACAAGCTCTTAACAAGTCCTCAAGAGTCCAAATGGTCTGCTCGGCCTAGCCATCTGTCTGCGGGTGAAAAGTTATAGTAAGCTTGACCTGAGTATCAAGGTCCCTTCTGAAACGATCTCCAAGAATAATAAGATGGTCGGGACAGGGCCCCGACCTACCCATATTGTACAAACAAAAAGGGAAGTAAACCTTTATTTGTCAAGCTCATGATGATAGGAGCTTAAGACTCCATACGCTAGATGGAACTACGAGGGATCTTCTCCTCATCTATGAGAACCTACAGGCAAGTAATGCAGCGCCCCAAAATGGGAGTCAGTACCACTAGTACTGAGTATGCAAAGAAATAATTGAAAATAACTGAAAGCAAACAATAATACTGATAGATACTAAATTAATAGGAGACGGATTGAGACTGACTAAAAAGAGCGTAACTTTACTGAAGAGAGTAAGAGTCATACCTAATAACCTATCGGTCTACTTTCTATCTATTAATAACTAACACAACATCTAACACAACATAGCATACAAGAACTTTACTAAATTTCATAAGCCGTAAGGTGCCAAACCAAGACACAATCTATATACCCCTACCTGGTGACATACCATCCACCTAGTAACTTTGAGCATCATGTTGGCCCCTGGTATGCAACTGGGCTCGCTCGGCCCCGACTATACCGCATTCCGAGTTCCTGGGAGAACTCCTAAAATCCGAAATTTAAATATTAAATTGCACCTGCATGCAAGCGCTCGATAGGGGGTGTGGTATAGTGTTGACGTCTCTATGGGGAATTCAGACCCCATCTTCGTTCCGCCGGGCGACGCATGCTACTCCATAGAGCGACGTGATCTCACCTCTTGGGCCGGTGAGCCGACACAGCCTATTGGTCCCCGGGACGGTCAAGGGAATAAGAGTGACTAAATATAGAACAATCATGTTCTACAAAGATAAAATAGTGTACATGTAATATATATACTGGATCTCGATAATATTTTAGAATATTCTACTAGGACTTATACTGCTTTTTGTATCAATTTCATGTTGAACATTGTATTATATTTCTAACATGCTTACTAAATTTCCCATCAACATAATATACGACTTCGAAACACTTACCGAAAATTGCAAATATTTTTCTTATACTAGAACTATTAGCTTGCCGGGGAAGAAACTAGCTTTACATACCTCAACCGCCGACTTTCTAATTAACCGGCATAGCTCTGGGCTAGCATTCATCTATTTCTCCCATTTGTATTCATATTCACGAAAGAAAGAATTCAATTCTACTATTATTTTTGAAAGAAATCATATTATGGCTATACCCCACGCTATCCTTCGACTTATCGAAGTACAACCAAAATATCGCTATTTCTTGAGGGTCTAGAAAGGAGAAATACCACTTTAATGCTTAGAGTATGTTAACACTAGTTTGAGAAATTCCACTTACCTTATCTTGGCATGACGACGATTCATCGTCTACTACTTTAAACTAACTTCAGAATGCTCCTTGCAGTAGCTTTATACTTCGATATCTGCTAATTTGAGTTTGACTCGCGCTTGACTCTGTAAACGGGAAGGAAATTTAATCAAACCCTTCTGCCTCTATTTCTCGTTCGTTCTCTCGAAATGAAGAATGAAAATGACCAAAACAAAACTGAAGTGGAGCTTTATATACTTGGACTCCGAATTTCTTTAAGTCGCATTACTGAATGCGAGCCTATAAGTCTCATTTCTCGAATGCGATTTATAAGTCGCATTTGCCTTGCATCGCTCCGACTTGGCGCTTGTCCTAGCTCTCCCAAGGCCCTTTCTCACACATATGGCATTATAAAACTCTAACCAACATGCAAATAGGCCAACTAAGTGTCAAGAACTTACTGGTGTAACATCTTCCCCTCCTTAAGAACATTGGTCCTCTAATGTTAACTTCCATTTACATAAATTTTTACTTGCTCTACCTTTTTCTAGAAAAATGTAGCAGTAGCTTCCCCGTATTAAGGGACTATCTCAAACATCCTTGAAACATAGAAAAGTCTAATACAGGTACTTCCATATAATACTATAGCATCCATTACATATAAATCAAGTCAACATCTCTTGCCTATACACTCAATATAAAGCAATCCTATAAAACAGTTATAAACATACTCGACTAATCTGAGTCCAAATAACCAGGTATCTAAATTTCATATCTTCTTCTGCTCCCAAGTCATTTCCTCTCGGTTCCTGCTACGCCATAATACTTGACTGTATAACATCTAGTTCTTAATCTCATAGATTCGTCGGCCAAGTATGGCTACTGTGGAACTTTCATAAGCCAACTCCACCGTAACCTAAACATCTTGGATTGGGACAATTCTCGAGGGATCTCCTATTCACTTCTAAGCATTGGATATGGAAAATAGGGTGGATGTATTCTAACTCGAGGTAAGCTCAACTGCTATGCCACTTGGCATATTCTTCAATGGTTCGATAAGGCCCAACAAACCAGCCAGCTTGCCTTCTTGCCAAATCTCATTACACCATTCATCGGCAAACTTTCAGAAATACTCATTCACCTACATTAAATTCCATGTTTCGCCAAGACGTACGCATAAGATTTCTCAAGGCTCAGCAACAAGAAAACATTTGATAATCTTTACTTTTTCCTCTCGACCGATGAATGATATCCGGCCCAATCAATGATAAATTCTCCTACCAAATCAAACTAACCGAGATCCGCACTTCGCCTCATATAATGCCTCATAAGGCGCCATTTGAATAGCTTAATAGTAACCGCGTTATTATGTGAACTCACGAGTGGTAAATGTTCATCCCAAACCTACCTCTCGAAATCCAACACACATGCTCGAAATATATCCTCGAGCGTTTGAATGGGCGTTCGCCGCCATTTGTTCGAGGATGAAAAAGTTGTGCTCGTGTTAAATTTACGCCCCTGCTTCGATATGATTTTTGTGATTTGGCTGTAAATCGCGCCCTTTGTCGCGAGATAATGGACACCGGAACACCATGTAACCTAACTATTTCTCGATATACAACCAACATAATCCTCGCGGAAAAGGTAGGCCTTACTAGCGTAAAATGAGATTATTTGCCGCCTGTCAACAATCACCGTATCGAATCATATCTACGCTGTGCGGTAATTCTGCTACAAAATCAATATTTACTCTTTCCATTTCCATAGAGGCACAATGTATATCCCGAGCCGGCCGCTCTGTTTCGATGTTCGGGCTTTTTACCTACTCAAGTTGGACACCGAAGCATGAATTTCTGCTATCCCCTTCTTCATTCCTAGCCACCAGTAGATTTTTATATCATGGTACATTTTCGTTGAACTCCGGGTGGAGGAGAATACCCAAGTACAATGTACCTTGCCCATAATCCGCGAAGCCCTACAATGTTTGGAACACAAAGGCGATCTTTATATCGCAATATCCATCCTCGGTTATTTGAAAATCTATCACCTCTCCTAGCCGAATCGCTTCTGGAGATGAACTAGGATAGATCTTCACACCTGCCGTTCCTTTACTTCCACGGTGAAAGAGAACACCGCAGCGGTTCCTCGATTACTGCTTCGTTGTCCTCATTTCTCGCTACACGAACGACTAAATTGGCTAACCGATGCAATTCTGAGCAATTCCCGTCGCCAAGCAATAAGTATGTCACTTCCCATAGATTTACGGCTAAGGGCATCTTCCACTACATTAGTCTCTTGTATACAATATACATATTATAGTCTCAACAAAATTTCAACCAACAACATCAAGGTAACGTCTTTCCGGGTGAAGATATACCGTAGGCTTTTATGATAAGAAATATCCACGGGACGCCATAAGGCAATGCCTCCATATCATTAAGGTGTGAGTCATCGCGGTTACTCCTGTGTCATGGTAGATGTTCTTTCGTGTTTCCCCGAGTCAGTTTTGAAGCATACCATTTTACCAAAGCCGCATCAACACACATCCTAACCTACAACACCCGGCTAATTAACAACCGGGAGCAATCTTCTACCTTCTCGCAATGCTAACGTTGGAGCCGACAGCACCTCGTCTTTCACCTGCAGCTTTGCTCACATGCCTCGCCTCCATCAAATTTTGCTGCCTTTGTGCCGCTTTAGTCAAAGGTGCTGGTAAGGTGGAAAATCCTTCAACAAACCTTCTCGCAAAGCACTTCATAACCCCAGGAAACTGTAATTTCTGGCTGGAGTGGTAGGTTTGGGCCATGCTTTTATCAGTTTCTATCTTCCGTGGGTGTATCTACCGTATACCAAAGATTCGACACACGATATTACCTAAAAAGGCTATTGAATTCAGCAAAACTTACATTTAGAGAACTTGGCATATAGCCGACGGTCTCTCGAGAATCTCGGCACTGGCCCGCAAATGGTCCTAGTGGTTCGCCTACGAGAATAATTCTTAATATCGTCACAAACACTATCAAGGAAAAGTCTCCGTATGGCCTAAAAATACTTTTCATCAGGTCCATAAACACGACTGGAGCATTCGTTAGCCCAAAGGACATGACTAAGAATTCAAAATGATCGTATCTGATCCCGAAGGCAGCCTTGGAATGTCCTTTCAATGAACCCAAACCTAATGATATCCTGGACCTTAAGTCAATTTTTGTGAAAATATTCGGTTCCCCTCGTAATCGATCAAATAAATCATCAATTTTGGAAAGTGTATACTTATTCTTAATTGTGACTTTATTCAGCTTGTTGATATTCTATACACATGAGGGAAATCTTTCTTTTTTACAAACAACCGGCGCACCCCAAGGTGAAGTACTTGCCCGGAGCAAAGCCCTCTTGTCTAACAAATCTTTCAACCGCTCCTTTAGTTCTTTTCGAAGTTCAAGAGAGCCATGTTATAAGGGGGAGATGACAGGGCGGTGAGTGCCCGCACAAATCAATTAAAGTCGTTTCCCTTTCGGGGGGGAATACCAAAATCCCTATCTAGAAATACATCTGGGGGAATCTTATTCTTACCACTCGAATGTACTAGAGAGTCTGGAGGCTCTAATCGACATCCCGAACTCTAACAATGTGGTAATTTCACCACTTGGCTATCAACTTTCTCGCCCGAAGATAGGAAATAAACCTACTCTTTGGCGTAGGCCGTACGCTTCTTTCCACTTCTCGCATCGCCTTCCCGGAAAGGGAATCGGACCGTCTTGGTCCAGCATTCTACACAAAGATGGAGCTAACCAATCCATACCATAATGGCGTCAAAATCAACCATTTCTAACTCTACCAAATCTGGCCGTGGGTTCGAAGGCTAGCAACCTCTACCGTACATCTCGATAAACTCCTTCGCTATGATAGAGTTACCGATGGGTGTAGATACTCAAAAAGGGTTGCTGAAGCAATTCGTACAATACCGAACTTTTGAGCCACTAATTGGGTAACATTGGACAAGGTAGATCCTAGATCGATTAATACATAAGCAGGGTGAGAGAAAATAGTCAACATACTCGTCGCTACAACATCCGGAGACGCCGAATCTCGCCTTCCTGGTAGTGCATAGGTACGGCTTGGGCCCGCCCCTGAACTAGAGGCCACCCCGATCTTCCTCGGCCTCTACCCTGCCGGGGAACTAAGGGCCCGCACTTTCCGGGCCGCTGAGCTTGCGATTTCTACTAAATGCCTCATCCCTGCCCATCCCGATCACCCCCGACTCTGGCTAGACAATCTCATCACATGACCCTTGTCCACATATATATAACACCCGTGAGCCATATTCGTGCAAGCCTGCAGGGCGCTACAAAATAGGGCAAAGTGGTCAGGTATACCGCCCGCTCTACTCTCCCCTACCGGGGTGAATCTACTATTTGAGAACTTCCACCGGACTTCCGATCGTCCTCGCCGATTGAATCTACCCTCTCGCTGTTGTGATGGAGACGGGGTCTAAGTGGCCTATCCGAATCAGAAGGTAGCCTCTCCCGAATTTCCCTCGTAACTCATCCGACTCGTCCTTTGCCGACGCGTTCACTTGCTCGCTGCCATCCCGCCCCGCCGTCCGAGGCCCTAATAGTTCGAGCAAAGCCTACACTCGAGCAATATCCATATCTTCCCGAAAGTAGCTGTCATGGGCAGCCTCAATATACTCCTTGATTCATCCTCATACAAACCTAAGTGGACTCTAGATGGCATGGGTGTCTGCAAAGGCCTAGGAAAGCATGCGGGCCAAAGAATCAAAACGCAAGGCGATTCACGAACACTCATCGCCGGCCCGGTGTAAAACAATGTTCACACGGGCTCATGGATCTCTCATGGTAGGTAAATGTACCAGAAAGCTCTCTCAAAAGCAGACCGGGTTGAAGGTGAAACATCTCTCCCTTGGGACTTCTCCCAACTCTCATACCACAACACAGGAATATCCCGTGAGTCGAATTACCGCCAATTCAACCGAATACACCGTATATGTAACATGCATTACTGGAAATCCTTCTACATCTAATCCAGAAGTCCTAGGGGTCCTCTCGTCCGATTCGACCCTCGTGAACTACATGGGGGACCTAGTGCCGTGAAATTCTAGACCCTCGGAACTACTGTGCCCAATTCGATAACTGGCAGCTGTAGGTGGCATTGAATGCGCTGGCAGCTATCATTTGCGCGAATATAACTATGGCACTCCTGGGACCTCCTTGTCCGATTGTGTAGGTATAGGAACTGCCGGAGGTGGTGTCAGCTCCAGTGGCTTCGATGGGGTGAGACTGCTGAAAAGGCTCTGGACGATAAGCTCAGACGCTTCTCATATCTGCTAATTCTAAACGAGGCCGAGGCATCTCCGCCGGTGCCCTCTCCCGCTGCTATGTCCAATCTTCGCTCGTGATAGGATGTCACGGGAGCAGTGACATTTTATCTATAAACAAAGAGTATAATAAGATTTAGTGGACTCAACCCTATACCGTACTACTTGGGCGGGAACTAATCGAATACGAAGAAAGAGTAACCAATTTATCATGCCTCCCCGCCTATGGTATGTGGTGCACAACACATCCATAGATAAGACTCTACTTAGCACGACTCTGCGTACTCCCCGAATACGACCTTCTTGATACCAAGATTATGATGCCCCCGTCTTGGGAGGTATGACTGCACTTGGTGCCCTGGGTGGACCTCGGGATCATCGACTACCGAGCCTAAGCACTTCTCGACCAGGCTGGCTCTAATTCGATATATGAAAACAACGGGCTATATAACGGCTATATATATAGCTTTTACCGACAAGGCCTATATCCACTGTAGGGAATATAAATAAATACCCAAAACAACTTAACATAAGGGGAACTCTATGCGGGCCGATAAGGCTACCACGCGACTAGTTATCACGAAAAGTAGAATCAAGTGCTAAATTGATCTCTCGAATTTGGCTGTCACTAATCGACACCGAATAAGGGTCCACACGGTCATCACATGCAAAATAAAACATACAATAATGCAATTTACACAATCGGTGCACCACCATGTGGGAATATACAATTTGTAAGCCTCTAAGAATAATAAGATGGTCGTGACAAAATTCCCTCGGCCTATCCATATTGTACAAACAAAAAGGGAAGTAAACCTTTAATTGTCAAGCTCCGAATGATAGGAGATGAAGACTCCGTACGCCGGCCGGGAACTATGAGGGATCTGCGTTCCTCGCTCTGGCGAGTACCAGCAGCAGGTAATGCAGCGCCCCTGGGGTCGGGTGCCAAGACCACTGTACCGAGTATGCAAAGCAATAACTAAAAATAATTCAAAAGCAAATATTAATACTGGTAGATACCGAAGTAATAGGAGACGGCCTGAGATCGACCGCAGAGCGTAACTCTACTGAAGAGAGAGTAAGAGTCATACCTGATAACATGGCATCTACTTTCTATCTATTAATAACTAACACAACATAGAATACAAGCAACCTTACCAGCTCCCTTAAGCCGTAAGGTACCAAATCTCAACACATAATCTATATACCCTACCTGTGTCATAACATCGAATTTAAAATTATGAGCATCCTGCCGGCTCCCGGGCTTGCAACTTTGGGCTCGCGGCCCCTGACTATAGATGTATTTGAGTCCGGAGGAGTCCTGAAATCTAAATCTGAAATCTATAGTCTGAAATCTTAAATCTACACCCCGGCGCAAGCGCCGACAAAGGCAGTGCTAATCACTGCTATGGGAATTCGCATGTCATTTTCATCCTGGCGGACAACATGCTACCCATAGAGCGACGTACTTCACTTCTCTCGGGAATGGGCGTAAGCCGATACATTTATTAAATCTACATGTCAAGGAAGCTCTAAGGGTGCTCAACACAGACACACCATGTTCTACAAATAGCAATAGGCACATGTAATATATATATACCGGATCTCGATAGTAATATTTCTCTGAATATTTATCAACTCATACTATTTTACTAAATTTCATGTTGAACATCAGATATATTTAACATGCTTACTAAGTTTCATAATCAACACATAATATACGATCTCAAGCACTCTTACCGAAATTATCATTTTTCTATACTATGCTACTAGGCTGCCAAAAGAAACTAGCTTTACATACCTCGACTGTCGACTTTCTAATTAACTAGCGTAGCTCGACAGTATTCAGCTATTTCTCCCAACTATATTCATATTCACGAAAAAATAGAATCAATTCTACTATTATTTTGGAAAGAAACCATATTATTGTTATACCTACTTCCTATTCTTTGACTTATCGAAGAACGGCCGAAAGCTCGCTATTTCTTGGGGGTCTAGAAGGGAGAAATACTCACTTTAATGCTTGGATTTTATTACACTAGTTTGGAGCAATTCCACTTCCCTTAGTTCGGCGTGACGATGATTCGCGGGCCGAATTTCGCGAAACTAACTCCGCAGGAATGCTCCCTGCAGCTTTATACTTCGCTACGCTAAGTTAATTCGAGTTTGGACTGCTTTTTACGGTTTAAACGGAAGGAAATTTAATCAAACCCTGCGTTCCCCTCTGTTTCTGTTTGTTCTCTAGAAATGAAGAATTAAAATGACCAAAAATAAACCGAAGTGTAAACGGAAGGAAATTTAATCAAACCCGGGCCCTTTTCTTGCACGTATGGCATTCTAAAATTCTTAACCAACATGCGAATAGGCCAACTAAGTGTCAAGAACTTACGGGGTGTAACAATATTATAGTGCCTCGGACTTTCAGGCTAAGTTAGGAACCCTTCTAAGTATATGGATAAACCCGAACCCAATGAATTTATGGAAATAAGGTGTTAAGATTAATTCCAAGGTGTAAGAAGTGCATTAGGTGCAAATTAAGGTCATAAGGAACCTATAGCATAAAGTTGTGTTTAGGACCTTCTTACTGATTGGGTTTTTAGTATTAGTTCGTATAAGGTTCAACTTCAACCGATCATAGCTCCTATGTTACAAAATGTTTTTGGGTGATTCGACATATAATATTAAAGCCCTTTGAGTCTTCTTTCCAACGCATCTGCCTTGTGCCAATCGGAGTTCAGAGTAAAAGGTTATACGCAATTTAGTAAAGCTGCAATAGACATTGTACGACTCTCAGTACGAGTCGTACAATCTACCTACGATCCGTATTGTTGGTCGTAGTAACTGTCCGTTACATGTTTTATTTCGATATTTTTGGGGCATTTTGGCAAACTCCTATACTTTTAACTCCTAAATAATGTCGTTTTGGGCTTCCTTAAAGTAAGATTAAAGGGATTAACCTAGCCTAAATCCTAACTCTCTTCTAACATGCTTAGATTAAATTTACTCTCTAGAAGGAGCTAGGGTTTATCACCTCCAACTTCTCAATTTCTCTTGGATCTTCAAGACAAGTCAAGAAATCATCAACCCAGGTATGTAAGGCTATGAATAAGTACAATAGTCCATACCCATGCCCAATTTCCTCTCAATTCGTGGTGTCCTATTGCACATGGGATAGTGTTTGGCAGGTTCAGGCGCCTATTTTGGATGTGGGGAGGCCTGACATATGCATAGGAATTGCCCATCGGCTAAGAAGGGCAAGGGCAGAGTTAGCGCGTCAATCATCGGGTTAGTAGCTCGCCCATCTCAGCAAAGCAGGTTACCTGGAGTAGGTGGCAGCCAACCTCAGATGTAGTTGCAGGTATGATATATTTATTTTTTCATATCGTACCTTGCATGTTTCTAGTCCCAAGAACTATTGTATAAGGTACAAAATCCCTTCTTTCATTATAGTATGAGATTTATTTTGTTGAAGGTACGGGATGGTTGTATGTATGATGCCTTGGTGATGGCCTTCGAGGCAGATTGAAAGTCACGAGTTTGTGGTTTAGCTTGACAGTAAGAAAGATCCAGGAATCCAAGAATGATGGCTTAAAGCTAAGGGGGAGATGGTAAGTCTCTAAGACTTGACAGACCTGAAGTGTCCTCATGAGGGAGTATCAGCACTAATAGCTAAGGAGTGCTTATCTCTTCAGGGTCCAATGACTTCCCTTATGATCAGTTAAAGTTACGCCCTCTTCAATCTTGTCTACAAACCCCTAGGGTTTCCTATTGACTTCTTAAGTCATGCGATTCAAGCCTTACTCCACAAACCCACAGTTCTTATTCCCTTTCATAAGCTCTCTATGTATTTTAAATTCTGACTATTGTCATGTTCGGTTCATAAGATCGTGTTATATCAAGTATATGCCCAACTTAGATTTCTTGAATGATTCGTGCTCATAATTCCCTTACTCAAAGCCCTATGAATGTTCCCCCATGATGGAAATGATGGTTAATATATTTATGTTCAGGATAACTCCCTATCCCTAACATAGATACCGGGTATGTAGAAGTTCAGGAAGTGCAGTTATTAGCCTAGCGTGGAAGTGTAACAATCCCCACGATCTTTTGTGATTGTTGATCCATTTCCCTAGGTTGAACCTTTTTGTATCCTTATTTTGTTTTTTATGACTTGAAGAGGTGGATGACACAATTTCCAAGATGCTCCAATGAAGATTGGATAAGGTTATGGGTTTTTTGAAGGTTTTAAGTTTCAGAGATTTGACCAAAGTCAACATTTCAGGTTAACGCGCTCTAATTTGGATTCTGAAAGTTCTATTAGTTCCTGATGGTGATTAATTACTTAGTTGGGTAGTTTTCATGGATTCCGAGGTGTTCGGGAGTGATTTTACCCTTTGATTGGATTTATGAGCTTTAAGAAAGCTAAGTTTGACCACGGTCAACGGCCTCATATCGGTGATTTTATGATTCCAATAGGTCTGAAATGTGTTTTATGATTGAATTGCATATTTTTTTTGTGACCAGAGGATTTCGGATGAGTTTCAGGTGTATTTGAATGTTTTGTGTGTTTAGCATATTTTAAGCATAAAATGTGGCAACTCAGAGGTTTGTTTTTAGTTTTTTGAGATCGACAAATTTTTCCGGGACATTCAAAAAACTTAGCATGAAAATTATAGGAGTTATTGGAAAAGTTTGGTGCAATTTTGATAAGTCAAGACCGGGTTTTTATTGCAAAACATGAAATAAATTTTGAACGAGCAAAAATGATGTCTGGCTGGGCAAACGAGCACCAAATGGAGTTTTCATTTTTACCAGTGAATTTATTGGAGGGAAATTGGAGATTTGAGTCTAAAGTTAAGAAACCAGATTTTGATGAATGCAAAGTTGATTTGAGCTCCGTTTTGGATGAAATTTTATATTTGAGTTCTTTACATCATGGATACAATGAGAGTTTTTCCCTTGCGGGATCAATGTTTACTTTTGGATTGACTTTTGAACCCGGAATGGAAGTATATCAATATGGGTGTCCATGATTTTGTTTTCTTATGTAGAATACGTATTTAAACAGCTTTTGATCATTCAGAAGTGTTACGGAAGGAAAAATTCATAATTTTATGCTTGAGATTCATTTTGTGGAAAGTGGAGATTTCTTGGTTCTTTGAGGTTTAGAAAGAAGAGGAAACATAGTCTCCAGTATGTTGGGGCCATATAAGGTTGTGAGACTTGTTGGCAAGGTGACCTATAAGTTGGAGCTGGCAGCGGAGTTAGCTTTGGAGCATTCGGTGTTTCATGTGTCCTTGTTGAAGAAAAACATTGTAGATCCATCTTTAGTGGTTCCGGTAGAGAGCATTGAGGGTGAAGAACAACCTTACCTATGAGGAAGTACCAGTCGAGGTACTTGATCATCAGGTTTGTAAGTTGAGAAATAAGGAAGTAGCCTCGGTGAAGGTTCTGTGGAGAAATCCTCTTATTAAGGGAGCTAGGTGGGAGGCCGAATCAGATATAATTGCTAAGAACCCGTATCGTTTCCCTTCCAGCTAGTTCCATCTTAAGGTATTAGTATCCTCTTTAATACTCTATTCAGCTTCATGTCCAGTCCATGTCTCTCAATTCCTTTCATGTTTAATGACTATGTATGATTCATGAAATCAATTTAGCCACGTATAAGTCTGGAGTCTGTCACTTCATCAGCTTTTAGTTTCAGATTTTCGGTATATGGGATTGCAGTTTCTTTTCCCAGCCTTCCAATATGTTTAACCCACATTCGAGGATGAATTTTCCCAAGGGTAGATATTGTAATACCCTGAAAGTTCCAAAGACTTGACCTGAGATTTGATGTGTGATCAGCAGGAAAAGTTGGAAAACAAATTATTTCAGTACGACTCAACCTACGAGTCGTAGGTTTGTAGTACGGGTCGTAGGAAGACCCGTGGTCCGAAACAGATAATTTTTATCCAAACCACGAGTCGCCACAAAGATACCTAGTATGTGGGTACAACCCGTGGCCAGGAGTCGTAGCAGGTCTTTGGATTTATCAGGTGAATGATTGCATGAGTAATAGTATGACTCGTAGTATGGAATTACGAGTCATGGTACAAGTTGTAGAAATATTCAGAGAGTTGGGAAAAATGGACTCATTAGTCAAGGAGGAAACCGTGAGTCATAGTTTGGTGGTACAACTCATGATATGAGTCGTAATATGATGGTGTGGATCGTCGGTTCAGTCGTGAGTTGATATATTATAATGCCTCGGACATTCAGGCGAAGTTAGGAACCCTTCTAGGTATATGGATAAACCTGAATCTGATGAATTTATGGAAACAAGGTGTTAATATTAATTCAGTTGATATATTATAATGCCTCGGACATTCAGGCGAAGTTAGGAACCCTTCTAGGTATATGGATAAACCTGAATCTGATGAATTTATGGAAACAAGGTGTTAATATTAATTCCAAGGTTTAAGAAGTGCATTGGATGCAAATTAAGGTCATAAGGAACCTCTAGCATGAAGTTGAGTGGAGGGCCTTCTTACCGATTGGGTTTTTATTATTACTTCATATAAGGGTCAACTTCAACTGATCATGTCTCTTATGTAACAAAATTCTTTTGGGTTATTCAGCATACCAAATTGAAGCCCTTTGAGTCTTCTTTCCAATGCATCTGACTTTGCACCAATCGGAGTTCGGAGTAAACAGTTATGAGCAATTTAGTAAAGCTACAACAGACATTGTAAATCTCTCAGTACGAGTAGTATAATTAACCTACGTCCTGTATTGTTGGTCGTAGTAACAGCCAGTTACAGGTTTTATTTCGATAGTTTTGGGTCATTTTGTTAAACTCCTATGCTTCTAACTCCTAAATAACATCGTATTGGACTTCCTTAAGGTCAGATTAAAGGGATTAACCTAGCCTAAATCATTACTCTCTTCAAACATGATTAGATTCGATTTACTCTCAAGAAGGAGCAAGGGTTCATCACCTCCAACTTCTAAATTCCTCATGGATCTTCAAGAAAATTCAAGGGATCATCAACCTAGGTATGTAAGGTTATGAATGGGTGCAATAGTCCACACCCATGCCCAATTTTCTCTCGATTTGTGGTGTCCTAGTTGATGATTCCATGCGGTTTCTACCCAATGCATGAATCTCCTATGTTTTAACCATGGGTATAATCTAAGCATGTTTAAATGATGAATTATGATTAATGGGAATATTATACAATATTTTAAATTATGAATTGTTTTTTCAAGTTTTCTAAACTATGATGCCCATCCATAATAGTTCATAAAAATTGAGATCTACGGTATATGTTTAAGCATGATGATATATTGATAAGAAACACATGTTTTCAATTTACCCATATTTATGATCATGTTTTCAAGTGAATCAAGAAATTTTCAAGAATGCTAAAGTATTGTGCAAGCCCACATGTTCAAGTATGTTTTATGATTTCATCAATTAGCTTACCACATGGTTTTGGAGTCAAGATTCGCACTATTTTGAGCTTGTGGTATGGCTTGAGCCAAGACTCCTCATGTTATGAATTCCGATTATGCATGTACATTATTATTCAGCTTCGTCACTAGACGATGGTTAGCTTTATTGAAAAATAATGGTCAGCTTCGTTGAAAAATGATGGAGAGCATATTCATGTTTTTGGGAGTAGTGTGTAGCACCGAGTAGGCTAAGGGTTAGTCAACCCTATGCCTCTTCGGTAGGGTTTTGCGGATGGGATAATCTACTAGTTATAGGTCGCCTCTTCGGTAGGGTTTGCAGATTTGATAATCAACCCCTGCAGAGGTCTGTAGCTCACAATCGGGGAAACAGGCCTCTAGTGAGGGAGATTACCTATCCAGTTTGCAAGAGCTATGGGAAGAACCACCTAAGAAAGTGCATGCTGGGTTCAGATGATTGATTCTATTGTGGCCGGCCCGATCATAAACAGAGAGATTGCTCTTCAGCCAAGCTAGATGGACAGAGAGGTCGTGCCCTGACCGGCCCTCCAACAAGCCTATCTAGCCGGCCAATATGCCTAATATGCGGTAGGGTGCACGCGGGACAGTGTTCGGCAGGTTCAGGCGCCTATTTTGGATGTAGGGAGGTCGGACACATGCGCAAGAATTGCCCATTAGCTAAGCAGGAAAAGGGAATAGTCAACCGCCAATCATCGGGTCAGTAGCTCATCCATCTCTGCAGAGCAGGTTACCTTGAGCAGTTGGCAGCCAACCTCAGATGTAGTCGCAGGTATGCTATAAGTTTTCATATCAAACTTTGCATGTTGCTAGTCCCAAGAACTATTGTATAAGGTACAAGATCCCTTCTTGCATTATATATGAGATTTATTTTGTTGAAGGTATAGGATGGTTGTATGTATGAAGCTTTGGTGATGGCCTTTTATGCGGATTGAAATTCGCGAGTTAATGGTTTAGTCCGACCCTAAGAAAGATCCAGGAAGCCCAGAATGATGTCTTAAAGCAAAGGGGGAGATGGTAAGTCTATGAGACCAGACAGACCTGGGTTGTCCTAATGAGGAAGTCTCAGCACTAACAGCTAAGGAGTGCTCATCTCTTCAGGGTCCAATGCCTTCCCTTATGATCATCTAAAGTTGCGCCCACTTCAATCTTGTTTATAGACCCGTAGGGTTTCAGATTTACTTGTTCATACCTGCGATTCAAGCCTTACTCCACAAACCCATAGTTCTTGTTCCTTGTCATAAGTTGTCACGACCCGAGCATAATCGCAGACATGGGACAAGGGACCTCGAGATACCCCAAGTCGACCCATGGCATAAGAATTAAACTAACTAATTTAATAAAGAGAAGAAAGCATAATTATAAACTCAGCGGAAGTCTCATACAACAACACATCATAATAATATCCGAAGCAATATATGCATAAGTCCGAGAGCCTCTAGTCTGGATGAGTTGATGTGACAAGACCCCAACTAACTCCACAAATAATGAAATTGAAATACGACATGAAACTGAAAGTCTAGTCCTCGAAAGATGAGGACTCACCACTCACGCAGGTGCTAACTCTGATAAGCGATTACGAATAAGGCAGAACCTGGGAAACGGATCCTGCATCATGAAACGATGCAGCATAAAAAGTATGCGGTTAGTACCTGGAATGTACCGAGTATGCAAGGTAAGTAAAACCGCTTTAGTAAAGTAAATCATTTAAACTATTTCATATATCATAAGCTTTCAACATGAGAGGAAGGGCATACATGCATTATTTTGTAATCAAAATCTCATCATCACATGATCATGCATAGCTTTAGAACATCATGACTGAATTGAATGACTCAAACTAGAACATGACATCTATTTTAAAAGCTGAATAATGAGTCAAACATTAATTTTAGAACATGCATGTGTAAGATAACTTCCATGAATAATGCACATGCAAATCTAAATATTATAGATAGTGGGAGACTCGTCACTCAACCGACATACCACGATAGAGCTTACGTGGTCTCAACTATCACACTCAAGTGGGTAGAGCCGTCAATAACCTTGCCAGGGCGATGGATAATACCATGATATCGATATCATGTTGAAGGCCAATCAGGCCAGGGATAGCTCATAAGGTAGGTCCCAATAATATAATAGTATCCACCTACATTGGCGCGTAGTTCTGGGGCATAGGGTAATCGACCCTTAACCCGCTCGGTGCTAGACTCTTCTCCCAAAAACATGCAATGCTCTATATCGTATATAACAAAGCTCAACATCGTCTATTGACGAATCTCAACATCATCTAATGACGAAGCTCAATATGAAAGAATGTACAACTCAACATCTTATGAAATGAAGCTCAACATTGTCTGTTGACAAAGATCAATAATGACATACAACTTAATTATGAATTTATGCACATGAGAAGCTTTATTTCGAAACATAGCACAAGCTCAATCATAGGTGGGAGCATCTACTTCAAATTTTGTGGTAAGCAACATGTAGAAATAATTACTCAACACACCACAAGCTAGAATTTATAATAAAAATTGGGAAATTCACTACAAACAATGTGGTAAGATTATGTCGGGTGAATCATCATTTTAAATTGACATGTGTGCATCAAACAAAGATTTGTCATACTTGGATCTAATCAATTCGATTTGAAAAAAACAACATAGTCATGGGTAGTTTTAGAAACATGCTTTTCATCATTAACCTCATTCTCATCACACATTTGTCATAAATCACTTCTTTTATGAACTCATCATCCATGGGCATTTTAGATTAAAAATTTGGAAAACAATTTTTATAAGGAAAAACAACTTAGAATCTGCCCAAGCTTCATAATTCATTAATATAAATACAATCCACTCATAACCATGTATAGAGATGGAAAAATCAAGCAATTGGGTAAAACCCCATACTTGATTATAAACAACTTATCACATTTTGATAGGATTTGGGCATGGGTGTGGAAGAAGACACCCACTCATAGCCTTACATACCTTGAAATGGTGAATTCTAACACCCTTTAATTCCCAAGTTAAGATTCCAATGGAAACCTTGAGATTTTTCCTTGAATCTCCTCTTCAAACCTTAAAACTTGCATGCATGGAAGAATGGCTTAGAATAGGTCTCGCTTGCTAGAAATCCACTAAAACGAGCCTTAAACGACGTAGTATAGGTCTTAGGAACTTAGGAACTACGAAAAGACCCTTACTGATTTCGCAGGAAATTACTGCCAGGTGACCCTAACGGGTGACCTGTCAGCTCATCAGTACGGGCAACGACTCGTCGAGTCGCTCGTCAAGTACACTAGATAATGACTCTGATAGGGCTCATAACGAGGGACAGATGACTCATGCCTCAAGACCACGTCTCATGGTCACCTTTCATCAGGTACACTGTACCATTCTCCAATAAAATTCACCATGTTACTCATGACTCACCTCACGAGTCCTCGGGACTGGCAACGACTTGTGGGGTCCCTTCCGTTGAGTACACTGGACAGCTCCTCCATTTATTCTCCAACACCACCCTAGCAAGGACAAGACAACTTGTGGTGGCTGACCACGAGTTGTTACCTCACTTGTGGGGACCTCAATCCTTTATTTGCCCTAGGCCTCCCCACGATCCACCTGACTACTCGTGGGGTCTCCTCACGAGTCGTCCAACGACTTGTCTTGTGCCTGCAACATCAATTTCACAATTTTTCCGTTTCAACTCCCAGGTCCGATCATTGAGCTTCCGGAGTATAACACTATCTCCCCCTTAAGGACATTCGTCGTAGAATGTTAGAAACACATAGAAAACGCAGAAACATGCAATCATCATATGCAAATACTGATTATTTAAATCAAAAACTGATGGAATGACTTTCTCCGAAAAGAACTACATAGCTGAACCGAATTAAGGCATCACATACATTTATCATAACATGATTCAAACTTGTGCATATGAACTGAACATGGAAATTGATTAGATAATTAGGGAAAAAACTGATACGTCAAATTTAAACTAAGACGGTAGGGAACAGGTGCGGGTATTTACCCATCATAGCCGCATCGGCTTCCCATGTAACTCCCTCAACACGCTAGTTTCTCCAAAACACCTTCACCGAAGCTACTTCTTTGTTCCTCAGCCTCTGAACCTGACGATCCAAGATTGCAATTGGAATTTCCTCATAACTGAGGATATCTCCCACACCAACGCTTTCCACCGGGACAACTAAAGATGGATCACCCAAGAATTTTTTCTAGAGAAACACATGAAACACAGGGTGAACTGAAGATAACTCCGATGGCAAGTCCAACACATACGCCTCCTTACCAACTCTTCTAACAACCCGGTAGGGACCAATATAGTAGGGACTGAGTTTTCCTTTCTTTCCGAACTGTATGACTCCCTTCATAGGAGATACCTTTACAAATACCGAATCATCAACCTCAAACTCCAAATCTCTTCTTCTTACATCCGCATATGACTTTTGACAAATCTGAGCAGTTTTCAGCCTATCCCTTATAAACTGAACCTTCACCATAGCTTCGTGAATCGATTTAGCCCTATCATAGCTGCCTCACCAACCTCAAACCATTCGATGGGCGACCTACACCTCCGCCCGTAAAGAGCCTCGAACGGTGCCATTTTGATACTGGTGTGATAGCTGTTATTGTAAGAAAACTCGATCAAGGGAAGGTGATCATCCCAACTACCTTTAAAATCCATCACACATGCCCTCGATATGTCCTCGAGTGTCTGGATTGTCCACTCCACCTGACCATCCATTTGCGAATGAAATGCGGAACTGAGCTTAGCCTGAGTCCCAAGCCCTTTTGGAAAGACCGCCAAAACTGAGAGGTAAACTGACTACCTCGATCTGAAATAATAGACAAGGGCACGCCACGAAGTCGAACCAACTCCCGACTATACAATTTTGCATAATCATCCGATGAATCTGAGGTTTTGACCGGTAGAAAATGTGTAGCGTTGGTCAACCTGTCAACTGTTCGGGCGTTTGGTAACTACACGCAAGTGCACGTGGTCGAACAAGTAGTAAAATGGCTTAAATAAGCCAAGTATCGATCCCACAGGGACTGAACTAAGGTAATAATTAACTCAAGTGTTAATGAACGAAATATTTCAGAATGCAGACAACCAAAGAAATAAT
>JACEIK010003399.1:91012-164766 GCA_018107945.1 Datura stramonium | reverse complement strand
ATACAATTTACATGAGAATGTACACACATTGTTGGATAAACAAGGCAAAAGCTATGCATTTGAGTATCAATTTGGCATATAAATATGCCCCTGATCACTACTCTAATTGGGCCAGAATCAGTCCATCAAGATATGCTGAAAGTAAATTTCTCCCACAGGCTCAGAGCCAATAATTTTAATATTCATTCGAGGACGAATGATCCCAAAGGGGAGATATTGTAACACCCAAAAACTTTCCTAGACTAGACAAACATTTCAAGAAAATCCAGAAGAAAAAATAGAAAAAAATGCCTAAGAACGACTGAGACAACGAGTTGTGGTTAGCTCCAACGACTCATTGTGTCAGTCGTGGTCAGTAGGGTTTGGTCTCTCAGGTACCCACGAGACAAGGAATGACCCGTTGTTAGAAACAACGAGTCATCTTGTAAGCCGTGGTTTCCCCAGCACAGAAACCCTATCCAGGACCCCACGACTCAACCAATGAGTCTTTGTCAGAAACAACGACCCGTTGTGATAGTCGTTGGGTGAAAACCCTGAAATCCCCTTCTAGTGACGACGAGTGGAAAAAATGACCCATTGTTTCCCACAATGAGTCATTGTCATCACCCATCGTGCCAACTTAGTTAGTTTCAAAAATCCTTCCAGTGAACCTAACGACTTGACACAATGACCCGTTGCGTCCACCAACGAGTCATTGTGTCACCTGTCGCCAAACCCTCCAGGTTTCCTCTTACGGTGGCCATGGGAGGAACCAATGACTTGTTGGTTCATCCGACAAGTCGTGATGACCCCCGTTTCCAAATCCAGTGTGCTCTAGCCCCAGGCAATGGGACCAATGGGAGGTCCCAACGAGTCATGGTCGCAGCCAACGACTCATTGAGTGACTCATTGGAACCATGTCGGCCAGTGTCAGATTTTATTTCCAGGGTTATGATTGTAATTTCCAACCTATTTAGTCCTTAAAATACGTCATTTTAAGCATTACTTCAAAGATAATACGGGGATTGAACGGTTTCCCCCCTCATTCCCCACTCAGACCTTCAGAAAACAATTGTAAAATTCTCTTAAGAACTCTCAGAGCAAGAACTAGGGAAGTCCACTTCTAAAATTCTCAATGATTTCTTTGGACTTCCTTATCAGGTATGTGGGAATTCAATAAGGGAATAGTTCTTCCCTTGTGTCCCTAAAAGAAACCTTGTCTAATTTCTTCTCTATCAGTTATAGCCTTGTAGTTTTGAAATGTGAAAAGTTTTCAGACAGATTTCTTTGTGGATTCAAAAGGGATATTTTTCATAATTTTATATTTCGTATTTATTCCTTATTTCTAGAAATTGTGAAAGATTGCAGCTAGTAGCATAATTCAGCCCTAGTCTCAGCTCAATAGAAATTAGAAACTTGTAGGTTCAACTAGTTTTCCCTGTAGCATGGTTCCATCAGTTTTGGAAAGCACATGTATTTAATTTATGTTAAAATCTCAGTTAGAATCATGTCAGTCTAGTCTCAGTCAGATTTTTAGCAACCTCAGTATTTTTCAGAAAAATGTCAGCTGATCAGTTTGACTACAGTTAATCCTTGAGGTGTCTGTGATACCTTAGAGTTATTAGTATTAGACTAAGTATTAGATTTTAATGGTTCTTTAGGTGGTAATGAAACTTTCAAATAAGCAACTCTGACCGTCCTTAAGACCCCAACTTCAGATTACAGTTTGTTCTTTAGACAGTTACGATGCTTCAAGATAAGCAGCTCTGATCAGTCTTAGAACACCAGTTACAGAATCCGGTCCGATAAGACTCTCAGGGTACTTCCAGATAGGTATTCCTGACTTAGTCTTGGGCCCCAATTTCAACCTATCAACTTAGTAGTTAGTCTAGGATTATCTAGTGGGAGTAGGATTTAGCACCAAGTGAACTGGGGTTCCAGCGCACCCAAGTTCCCAGAACTACAGTGCCACCGTAGGATTTATTTTATTGGCCTCATGGCCCCAGACATGTGATCACTCAGTTCATGCCTTTGTACTTTGGAAAATTATATTGGGTCCTACTGATGGGGTGTATACATCAGACGGCACGTCTAGCTCATGTACTTACATGTCGGTTATAGACTCTCCCACTAGTCAGCTCAGTTCAGTCTCAAATTAGTTAGTTCAGCACAGTATTTCAGATTAGTATCTTAGATTTAGGGCATGTCTTTTACCATCAGACAGGGTAATTTTGACCATCTCAGTTTATCACAGTTATTCAAATTTCAACATTTTCAGTTGATCATTGCATGTCTTTCCGGTTTAGTTATTTATTTCTTGTGTATGGTTTCTCTCACTTACTCAGTTCATTCAAGGTACTGACACATACCTTTTATCTGTATAATTTTATGATACGGTTGCAGGATCTCTGTCTCAACCCCGTTAGCAGGTCGCTTACAGAAGCTTCCAGTTGCATTATTGGTTAGTCCTCATCTTTCGAGGACGAGGCTTATTACTTTTAAGTTATATTTCTTCAGATAGATTTAAAGTTTGCTGGGGACCTATCCCAGTAACTCATTTGATAGATGGCTTTCAGACACAGACAAAATTTTCATATTTTCAATTTTGCTTTCAGTTGTATAAAACTTATGACTTAATTCTTTTTCATAAAATGTTTTATTTTATTATTCCAAAGCTTCCGCTATGTATTTACTCAGAATGTCAGTGTTATGATAAACCATGGGTTGAAATGAGGTTACTTGTGACTCCAACTACCGTGTCTCGTCCAGGGTATAGACTCGGGGCATGACAATGTCCCAAAACCACAAGAGCAGGATAGGGGATTAAATAGAGCTTTTAATTCTTAACAAGTAATATATAGCCCAAGAAAAAAACTTCAAATATGGGTGTGTCACACCCCGAGCCTACGACCTACGCGTCGCAGACACTCAGACGACCTAGTGATCCAAGAGAACTCTTTTCTTGGCTTACTACTAGATGAGAATACAACAAAGTAATGCAAAAGCAAAAACTGAGTGAGCTCAATATAATAAAAATGAGAATTATTTACTGTAACTAAAATCAATGTTAAAAAATAACATTACTGACTCAACTCTAACTAACCTATGAAGCCTTTAATAACTGAAAGATGGGTGCCAGGACAAAGCTCCCACGGCTACCTTAAGCTCTACTAAAATAAAATCAAATCTCAATTGTAGCTTTCTCAAAGTAGAAGGCTTAACCAAAAGCTGAATGAAGATATGTCCTAAAGAAGCATCTGTTGTTGATCCTGTCTACTTAAATCTGTATCATAATAAGATGCAGCGCCAATAGGTGTCAGTACATTAAATGTATGGTATGTAAAATGGCTGAATAAAATAATAGTTAAGCAAGCATATCTGAACTAAAAGAATAAGCTGACTAAATTTGAAACTCTAAATGATGCATTAAAACACAAGTATGAAAGACGTGTAAAAGCAGTTATGCAATAAAACTATGCACCAAAACAATCTTTGAAAAATACATGTATATTATGTATAACTTTAGTTGGGAGTTTCTCATAACCGACATACATCATGAATGAGTGCATGATGTCCAACTTCTTACCCATGTTGTGAAAGCCATCCAAATCCTTTCTAGGGAAGAGGACGAAAGTGAAATTGTGGATCCAATCTAAAGCTCTTACTAAGGGCTATCTGAGGAGTTGCCGAAATCAACGGCATGATCGTAACCTATGCTGACTACGTAGTTCTGGGGCTTATGGGTTATCTGAATCCTTTACCCTTCTCGGTTCTAAATAATCCTCCCAAAAACTATGCTCATATAAATATGCCTACCTGAGGCAACCGAAAACATCTTTTATAAAGCACTTTAGCCATAATTATAATAGATGTTTTTAAAGTCTTTGTTGAGCCTTTCGCTAAAAAATTTGCGTACTTTACTGAGGAGCCTTGGCTCAAAATATCTTTGAAAAAAAACTGTGAGCTTCTATGCTCCAAAACTCTTATAAAACTTATGAGCTCCTATGCTCAAAACTCTTGAGTTTCAAAAAAAGACTTCACTTTAGCTTTTGAAAATTATGATATAGGCCTGTCTGAAAATATGTTTATGGAAAATCTCGTAAAAATCAGCTCAACTTTATGAAAACAATACATTTATCTCAAATTAGAACGCTTTCAAAAAAATAATGACTTTCATGCAATAGGATTCATGGGATAAGAGACATAAACCATAATAAACAAATCAGAAATTAATAGAAATCATCAATAATTAAGAGAGTGGAATCATGATCAACAATCAAGAGATACAATAGGGACGTCACAATAGGATAATGAAATTAAATAATGAATAGTTCAACAATAGGGAAGAAGACCAAGTCAAGAAAATTGGGCAAAACCGCTAGCTTTACGTGTATTAACTTTTTGCTAGATTTAGGGATGGGGAAGAATATGATTCCTTACTTAGGTTAGCCTTACATACCTGGAGATATCAACTCTTGAATCAAGCTTGAAGAATCCTAGGTAGAAGATGATAAGAGCTTAATGATTCTTGAATTTACGTTGTCAGGAGAGGGAATAATAGTTTAGATTAATAAAACCCTTAAAATCCCATAAAGGATCCCAAAAAATTCTTGTTTAGGTAATAAAAATATGAAAAGTTACTAAACCAACCTTGAAATTCCACATGGAAAATTACCCGTCTAGTGACGATGAGTCACTGCATGACTCTTTGGGTAACTGGATGACTCATTACCTAGCTCTTGTCCATAGGAATAAAATGTCAAGTTTTGAAACTTGGTTGCCTTACTCAATTTGACTTGACTCGATGATTTGTTGTAATAACCCACCCATCTGTTATAGCATTCCGACCACATAAAAATAGACAAAATTTAATTTTTAGAAATTTGAGATAAATCTCTAAAATACAAAGGGTCACAGAGAGTAAATTCGAATGGGCTTAGTCGCAATCGGACGAACCCAAGAGGGTGTCCGCCGCAGTGGAACGATTTCCGTCACAGCGAAACTGCTGCAGCGGAAAGGTTGTCTGCTGCAGCGGATGACGTGGACCAAAAATCTGCAATTTCCTTCTGATTAGGATCTAGAAAACCTAGTCCTTAAGGAGGATTTATTAAAAAAGCCTAAAACAGAAAAATATATTTTTGGGGAAAAATAAGAAGGCCCAAAAGGTGGAGATTCGACCTCTATAGCTAGGAACTCTCGCAAGAAAATCAAGAAAATGAGGCAGCTCTACAGTTGAGAATGTCTAGACGATAGTTTGCACCCAGGTAGGCTATGGTTTACTCACTCTTGTGTTAGACGTTGGACAACTAAACATATACGTGCGTATGGTTTATATGCTTTCAATAAGTAGAATTGTACTTCTAACCATGTTATTGTTTGTTAATTAGAATCGGTGAGAATCTAAGAACGAACAGAGTAGAATAGGGGTGATGATATCCCATGATGAGAAATATCCCTAGGGGAGATATTTCAAATAATAAATGGGTTCATGTTTTAGGATATACGTTGAATCAAACATTGGTGAGTAGATTAACTTTTGGGTGTCGTTGTCTGAATATTCTCGGGTGTAAATTATGGAATTCTTCTTTTGAATCGAAATCTTGGATAAGTAATCATGTAGACCTTGTGTAGGAGATGCAAATAACAGACTGGTTAATAAATTATACTATGTTAGAGCACAAGCTGAAGAGAGTTTTGTAGGATAGTAATTCCTTATATAATGACTTGAATATGCTGTGGTTGGTATCTTATTGTCTGGATTGATGATTATTGTTCACAATAATGGTGATACTGTGACAAGTTAATTGTTGAAGTAGGCTTGGTTAGACGCTACTTTCATTATGGTGGTACAAATAAATATGAAGCAAACGAAACTGGAATAAAGACTGGTCGCAGTACTGCCAGCAGTACTGCTGTAGCGGATAGTATACTACTATAGCGAGACCGCCATAATGGAAGCAATGCCAGCGGACCCCAAAAAAGTAATGCGGGCCAAGTCATAATTCTTATAATGTGCTCAAGTGACTGTTACTACAAATTTTTGGATATGAGATTGGGTTTAAAAATCATGCATGTGATCGTATTTTTTTATGTGAATATGTTTGTTCTTTTTATGTGATGATTTATTACTTGTTATGCTATGATGTGCGTCCCGGAATTGAGGGGTGAGTTGGCATAAAATGAACGTGTGACTGAGGTTTCAAATTATATGCAAGGAAAGTCGTTGATATGATGGTAAATGAGAGGTATAGGGCCGTGAGTAAGGAACTCAACTGAACAGGTTAATACGGTTGGATTCTTAGTAAGGATTAGATACACGAGCATCTCGTGCCTGAGGTGAGCATCCGGGTGAGTGATATGAGTGAGTGCACTAACAGGTATGGCTAAAAGACTATGCAGCTGCATGTACAAGTGATTACATAGACAAGTATGATGAAATGTTTCATACAGCTGGATGTACAGTATATGGATTTTTAGAGTCCCCTGCAGGTCATGACTGAAAGGAAAAATATAATATCCTATGGCATGTGTGTACAGTGATATGATGGAGGTGTGTGCCCCACATATCACCAATGGTATGATTGTGAGACGGAGATTATGCGAATATGATTGATATACATGCGGTTGCAGATACAAAAAAGTACATGTATACAAATGTGATACAGAATATACCAACATGACTCGAGTTGGGGTGACAACACTTTTTCGGATCTCCGTGTATGACAACACGGTTTAGGTATGATATCTTGTGGTATTGTCATGGTATGAATTCAGGTATGTTCATGTACGTTAATATTTGAAAAGTTGATTCCTTGGCAGATGTTGATAATTTCTTGTGTGTTCTTGAACCTATTACTCTGGACTTGAGAATTGTATGTTGTTTTAAATGGTTGGTGGGTTACAGAAGATGGTATGACAGGTTTAAATGAAGGTAGTGAGTTATCGGGGATAGTAATTAGATTTATTATCTTATGTACCTCACTAGGAAGAGTAAAAAATCTTGTGTATAATTAAGTAATAAATGATAAGGGACAAACTTAGTTGACCATAGGAAATTGGTAAAAGAGGAAAATGTGTTACAAAATTTTATGGAGGAATAGAAAAAAATAGGACTAGGAAAAATTTGGTTACTGATGGAGTGGGATAGCGCTGCAGCGAGCACATTGCCGCAACAGTGGGACCGTTGTAACGGTCAGGGCATGTCTGCGGGGGGACGAAGGGAAATGGATTGAAGGATTTTAATAATGAATAGGATCATAAAAGCAATGTGTAAACTTTGATGAGGTTTAAGAACGAGAATGTGGTACCTAGTGTGATGTTTAGGAGTGAAGTAATCGCTAAATTTATTGACATCGAATGTATATTGGTTATTATGTTGTTGTGTTAACTAACCCTAGTCGGCCGATGATGCCTACCAGTACGTGTGGAGTATTAATACTATCTTGCTACGCCTTTTTAGTGTAGGCTATGATAGGTTTACGTCCCTTGATTGGCATGGAGTACTCAGCACCAACTTCCATGTTCTTCTCTTCAGACGAAGCTAGGTCATTTTATTTTGTCAAGTATTCAATTAGAGCTCTTGTACCTGTCTAGACTAGATCTTGGGAGAGTCATGTTTGGGAAATCTTGTAATTTTGTTTGTTTGATATTTTTATCAATTAATAAGAATTAATGGAAAATTTGAGAATAATTTCTTGTATATTAAGAGTATTTGGTTGTAAGGGTTCTCCTATCACGTAGAGTAGATGTAGGTGCCCACACGGCCTATCCATTTGGGTCGTGTCAAGTTGGTATCAGAGCGTCTAGGTTACCGGCCTACAAGTACAAGAGCAATGTCGAATAGACTCCTACGGATTGGTGTGTAGACGTCTACATCTAATCTTCGAGAAGTTATAAGGAATTTAGGAAGTTACACATATTTATTTCCCATCGTGCTTTCCGGTTGTGTCGAACACCTAAGTTGAGTTCAATTGGTATCTGAAAGATTCCAAGTGGTGTCTCGAAAGGTTTAATTGGTATCTACCAGAGTATGATTAGAGAAAACCTGCGATAAGACTGGTGGGTGGGATTGACTTAACTTCACCAAAGAGACAAAAGAAATTTTGTTATACATTGTTCTGCTTAGCGAGTTTCGCTGCACCGAAGGCTGTCTTACTGCAACAGAATAGGTACCGCTGTCACAAATCCGTTGTCATGGAAGGACAACCGTTGCAGTAGACGTGGTCAGGGATAGTGACAGATTTCAGAATTTCACTACTCCTTGTTATGAACATCAGATAACAAATAGAACCTAGTGAAAACAGAAGAGCAATGCAAATATAGGTGAAACAACTATGATACTATATAAAAGGACCAAAAACACGACCAATGTCAAAGGATGCCAAACCGACATTCGTACACCAAGTAGAACCGGTACCAATATTCAAAAATAGAAAAAGAAATAGGAAATAGGATTGTCTTACAAGACCTAAACTGGGACACCCAAAAATAGTATAAAAGCCAATAACAAGAGGGGTAGGGAACACTGGATATCATCTAGCTAGAGGCCTCGTCACTGTCGCTACCCGCCTCATCATCTATTCCCTACTCAAACTCGTTAAGGAAGGAGAACCTGCTGGGTCACCTGGGGTGGCCTTTCTTTGGGAGCTAGGGTCTTTAGGATCTTCTTGATCCCTTTCCACATACGGAGAAACAACTTATCCCGAGAGCGTTGTCTCCTTCTCTCCCGCTCCAAGTCCTCCCGGAGCTCAACATGGGCCTGGGCTAGGGCGACAATCGCCCCCTACATCTCTCCTGGAATAGAAGCTACTGCATCAGAGGGTTGGCTAGTGGAGGGTCGACTAGCAGAAGACCTACTAGGGGAAGGAGGTCTGGGCAACCCTCCAAGGAGTTCCTGCATGGCCGCCATCTCGGCCTATATTCTCTCGAATGACCCCGCGGGCCTAGAAGTGTCATCTCCACCATCTCCCTCAGCCTAGGAATACTTTCTCTTCTTCCTCCCCCTCCTTGGAGCCCCCTTCAGCCTCAAGTGATTAAAAGGCCTGTCACAATCCACAATGATATCCTGGGACTCCAGATGGACGCTGGCATGCTTGCATAGTCTGGTGATAAGGGAAGGAAATGGAAGAACAGTAATGGTATTCATGTGGTAATACTTCTACTCCTTAATAATCTGTGCTCCCACATTAACCCTCACCCCACTAAGCATAACAGCCACCACCAACGCCAAAGAGTAGGTCATGTTCGTGACATTGGAGGACGGGCAAATCCTCCGGGATACTAGGTTGAGCCACCTCCTGGACTCCATTGTAAAGTGGGTAATCTGGATACCGATCTTGGTAATGCCTAAATTGTTAGTAGCCCTCCGCTCCTCCACCACAAAAGTATCCACTAGCCACTGGCCATTTCCAACTACATCACGATCTTTCAGCTCAGACTCGGGAGGTTGGGGCAGTCCTAGAGCGTCGTTTATAGCAACAGGGGTCAAGGTAATCTACATTCCCCTGACATAGGGCACTGGCTTATCCTGGCTCTAGGCTATGGTTATGAGGCTGACATAAAACTCCCGTACCCATACCTCATTGGCCTTACCCCGATATTCCACTAAAGGGCCTCACCCGATCTCATGAAGGAGAGTATAGAACTCCAGGGCCTTCTCCTCCACGTCTTGCATNTATCTCATTTAATGTTTCAGCACAATGCAAGTTAGGGCCTCACCCGATCTCATGAAGGAGAGTATAGAACTCCAGGGCCTTCTCCTCCACGTCTTGCATAACAAAACTTTCATGATGCAGATCCTTCATAGCTTGTTTGCTGTATCAGAATTGGCACTGGTTGTTAACAAAATTGATGTAGTCCCCAGTGTGAATGCTGCTTCTAGAAGCGGCCATGATGATTAACCTACATAAGTAGGAAGTATTATAATATTAATCAAATGACTAGGAGAACTAGTATAAGAGAAATGGAAAAATCAGAATTTTAGAAGGGGCTACTGCCCAGGCTAACCACTATAGTGGACGTATGTTCACCGCAGTGAGTTTGCCACAGCGAAGTAGGGCTCGCTGTCGCGGTACTGTTGCAGCGAATAAGGTTCTACTGCAGTGTACATCGTCTTCTCCAGACCTCCGAACCCCATCCATGGAGGTTGAAATTTTAACCTCCATATTCTCCAAATTAACAATAGATCGGGGAGAGGGGGGGACTTTCCCAAGTTCTAGCAACTATTACCCGCCTTGAAAGGGCACAAATTCAAGCCCGAAAGGCTCAAAGAAATTGAACCACCAACCTATCAAACCTCCCTCAATTTTAATCCACAACCACATGAAACCGGTTAGAACACGCGGAGAACAGTAGAGACCAAGTGAGAACGTAAATATAAGTAGCATGATTTAACAATCTAGCCTATGAACACGAAAAAGAAATCTACCTTGCCCACTCCAAGGGCTAACAAAAAGCAATGCATGTAGGCATGACACCACAAGAATAGTAGAATAAGTAAAGCCAATAGTCGTAGAGAAGAAGATTTAACAGAAAAATGAAGATTCTGGTTGGATGAGGTTGAGAGGATCAGGGAAATCTTAAAGATGAAAAGGAGAAGAATGAATTCAAAATTTCCAATCTGCCTTTTACTGATGTTGCAGTTCTTTGCAGCGGAACCCCTATAGAAGGAACCCCTGTCGTTGAGATGGACGATCAAAGTAGTAATTGTTGGGATTCATGATTTGACCCTGTCATTTATAAAACAATCAGTCTGAGGCGTTCGGCAAAATCGGTAATACCTAGGACATCCGAGTAGAGATGGGAATATCCATAACACCAAAGGAGGGGCAACAATGTAAATCGATGTTCAGATCTAGGTTAAAACCTAGATGAATAATTATATCTCTGCTAGAATTATCGGTTGTACATGGAAAAATTAGGAACAAAGCATAGTATAGGGGTTTCGAAATGGTTTGGAGTCCGGGACACAGAAGTCAAGAAGTCTCGACGTTGACTAGCAGGGAGAGGAATTATGACAATTGTTAAACCCCCTCCTCGATATCATAGCTCTTTTCTGGGATAAATGGATTTTTAATTGGTATCTGATGAAATGACCCGCTCAGCCATTATAGCATTTCAAAGAATGAAGGGAGGAAGTCAATTGCCCCTTCTCCAGCTAACCGATAGGGAAATCCTTGACTACATAAAAATAGGTGAATTTTAATTTTTAGAAATTCGAGATAAATTTCTAAGAGATGAAGGGTGCACAGAGAGTAAATTCAAATGGGCTTAGTCGCAATTGGGTGGACGCAAGCGGGTGTCCGCCACGGTGGGACAATTTCCATCACAACAAAACTGCTGCAGGGGAATGGTGTCTGCTACAGTATATGATGCAAACCAGAAATCCACAATTTCATTTTGATTAGGATTTTGAAAACCTAGTCCTTAAGGACTTATTAAAAATGCCTAAAGATAGAAAAATAGATTTTTGGGGGAAAATAATAAGGTCTAAAAGGTGGAGATTCAACCTCCATAGCTAGGAATTCTTGCAAGAAAATCAAGAAAATAAGGCAGCCCTGCAGTTGAGAATGTCTGGACGATAGCTTGACGCTCAGGTAGGCTATGGTTTACTTGCTCTTGCGTTAGACTTTGGTTAGTTAAACATATACGTGCATATGGTTTATATTCTTTCAATAAGTAGAATTGTACTTCTAACCATGTTATTCTCTGTTAATCAGAATCGGTGAGAATCTAAGAATATGCAGAGTAGAAGAGGGGTGGTGATATCCCAAGATGAGAAAGATCCTTGGGGGAGATATTTCAAATAATAAATGGGTTCATATTTTAGGATATACATTGAATCAAACATTGGTGAGTAGATTAACTTTCGGATGTTGTTTTCTGAATATTCCCAGGTATAGATTATGGAATTCTTCTTTTGAGTAAAAATCTTGGACGAGTAATCATTTAGACACTATGTAGGAGATGCAAATAACGGACTGATTAATAAATTATACTATACCAGAGCACAAGTCAAAATGAGTGATGTAGGATAGTAATCCCTTACATAATGAACTGAATGTGTTGTGGTTGGTATCTTATTGTCTAGATTGATGATTGTTGTTAACAATAATGGTGATACTGTGACAATTTACTTGTTGAAGAAAGCTTGGTTAGACGTTGCTTTCATTATGGTGCTACAAAGATACAAGATGCAAATGAAACTAGAATAAAGATTGGTCGTAGTACTTCCAGCAGTACCGCTGCAGTGGATAGTATACCGCTACAGCAACAGTGTCGTAATGGTAGCAATGCTTCTGCAGTGGAGCCCAAAACGGTGATGTGGGCCAAGTTCTAATTCTTATAATGTGCTCAAGTGACTGTTACTACTACTTTTGGATATGAGATTATATTTTTAAATCATGCATGTAATCGAATTTGTTGATGTGAACATGTTAGTTCTTGTTGTGTGATGAGTTATTACTTGTTGTGCTATGATGGGTGTCCTAAGATTGAGGGGCGAGTCGGTATCGAATGAACGTGTAAATGAGATTTTGGATAATATGCAAGGGATGTCATAGATATGATGGTAATATTGAGAGGCCTAGGGCCAAGTGTAAGGAACTCGGCTTAATAGGTCGGATTCTGTGTAAGGATTAGATACACGAGTGGCTCATGCCTAAGGTGAGCATCCGGGCGAGCGGTATGAGTGAGTACACTAACAGGTATGGCTAAGAGAACATCCGGCTGGGTGTATGAGTGAGTTAATAGATAAGTATGATAAAATGTTTTATACGACTAGGTGTACAATACATGGAATTCTAGAGTCCCCTACAGGTCATGATTGTAAGGGCAAACATAAGACTCTCTAGCATGTGTTTACAGTGATATGATGGAGGCGTGTGCCCAAAATATCATTGATGGTATGATTGTGAGATAGAGACTATGCGAGTATGGTTGATATACGTACAGCTACAGATACAGAAAGGTACAAGTATACAAATGTGATATAGAATATACCAACATGATTCAATTTGGGGTGAGAACACATGTTCGGATCAACGTGTATGACAACATGGTTCAGATATGATATCTTGTGGTATAGTCGTGGTATGAAGTCAAGTATGTGCATGTACATTAATATTTGAAACATTGATTCCTTGGCAGATATTGATGATTTCTTGTGTGTTCTTGAACTTGTTACTCTCTACTTGTGAATTGTATGTCTTTTAAAATAGTTGGTGGGTTACAGAAGATGGTATGAAGGGTTTAAAGGATGATAGTGAGTAGATTTATTATCTTATGTACCTCACTAGGAAGAGTTGAAAATCTGTGTATAATTAAGTAAGTAATAAATGATAACCGACGGACTTAGTTGACCACAGGAAAGTGGTAAAGAAGGAAAATTTGTTACAAAATTTTATGTCGGAATTAAACAAAATAGGACTAGGAAAATTTTGGTTACTAACCGAGCGAGATAGTGCTGCAGTACACCTAGTGTGATGTTTAGGAGTGAAGTAATTGTTAAATTTATTGACACCGAATGTATATTGATTATTATGATGTTGTGTTAACTAACCCTTGTCGGCTAATGATGCGTACTGATACATGTGGTGTACTGATACTATCTTGCTATGCCTTTTTGGTGTAGGTTGTGATAGGGTTGAAGTTCCTTGATTGGCATGGAGTACCCAGCACCAGCTTCCATGTTCTTTTTTGAGACGAAGTTGGGTCATTGTATTTTGTCAAGTATTCAATTAGAGATCTTGTACCTGTCTAGACTAGATCTTGGGAGAGTCATGTTTGGGAAATCTTGTAATTTTATTTGTTTGATATTTTTATAAATTAATGAGAAGTAATAAAAATGTTATGACTAATTTCTTGTATATTAATAGTATTTGGTTGTAAGGATTCTACTATCGAGTAGAGTCCATGCAAGTGCCCGCATGACCTGTCCATTTGGGTCGTGTCATTTGTCAAGTGTACTAATGGTTCATTATGTTGGTCATTAGGAATGGGAAATTTTGAAAACTCTAATGTTCTTCATGAGTCACTTGATGCCTCATGCCCTCACTTAACGAGTCCCTAGGTGCCTCGTTCTATGATAAAAAATCTATTTTTCTACTAGTTTCTACTTCAAATCTAGGACATGATCTTAGGGACTTTTGGGATGTGACAGGGTGGATTCAGACCCCATTAAGAATAGAGCCATTACAGTTTCCCTATTGGCTATTGTTGAGTAAAATCTAGAATTGGTGNATTGTTGAGTAAAATCTAGAATTGGTGGTTGCAATGCCTAATAGTGCTAGAAGGAGTAATAGTAGAATGGACCCCAAAAAAAGAGAAAAGAATCTCTTTAACAAAAACCTAAATGCAATAGTAACATACTCTGGAGAAAGGATCGAAAACAAGCATAATCAGAAGAGGATAAAGAAGGTTAATATTGTAGGTCAGGAAGCAACAAGTCTCAAGAAAAATAGAAAAGGTAAGGGAGTAGAAAATCAAAAGCCTAGAGGGGTTATTACAAGGAGAGCAGCCTCTAAACTTAGTAATAAATGATGGGGAAGGATTTCATTTGGAATATTAGGTTAGTGAATGCATAAAAAGCTTTCCATAGGCTACAAATGATCAATAAACATCACAAGTTTTTCTTAATAGCTTTAATGAAACCCTTTCAATAAACAAGATATATTCGACAATACTAGAGGAAGTTACGCATGAATACTGGAGGAGCTAACTGTAATGGGAAATTTTAATTCTTTACTAAAGATAATATTGGGGTGGAGATCACAATGGACATAGACAAATACATTATATTAAAATTATTCTTTCAGGATAATAATAAGCTCTGTTACATTTCCCTAATATATGCCAAATGCTTAGAAAATGAATGACTAACTCTGTGAGACAGTAGTTATCAGCTTGCAGCAACAATAGAATCACCATGGTTAGTTGGAGAAGAACTTTAGTGATATCCTCAATAAATATGAAAAAATAGATGGATTACTAGTTCAATCACAAGAGTATGGGGATTTTTCCTTTTGTATAAACTATTGCAAAGTTAATGAAGCTAGATTCAAGGAAAGTCCTTCCACTTTGTGGAATGATAGAGTAGGGGAGGATTGTATATTTGAGAGGATTGATAGAATTTCTATTAATATTATGTGCAAGACTTCTTTCCTCAAATTAAAGTGGAGCACCTGACTAGAATATGATCAAATTATGCTCCATTATTCATCACAATAGGAGGGAAGGAGAAAAACTACCATAAACCCTTCAAATATCTAAAGCACTAAATTGAACATGAAGGGTTTATGAGTATTGTTAGAGAAAACTAGCGTCTCAAGTGGAAGGGAATCGTTCTTATAAATTCATTCATAAGCTTAAGCATATTAAAACAACTTTAGTAGCTTGGAGTAAGAATAATGTTGGAGATAGCTTCAATCAACTTCTTATAAGAGAAGAGATGGTCAGAATTGAGAAAAATTGTTTGAGGAGAAACCAACAAATAATAACAGGAGGGTCCTACAAGAAGCTCAAGAAGAAATAAAAAAATATCTACACTAGGAGGAGAAATTCTATAAATAAAAATTTAGAATAACATGGCTATTAGAAAAGGACACAAATACATCCTTTTGTCGTAACTTGGTGAAGGGTAGAAGACATAGGTTGTAGGTAAAAAGGATTAAAAGTGATAATAGAGAATTGTTAGAGGAGGAGAAGCAAATGACTAATGAAGTTGTTCAATTTTATTAATAACAATTTATCCAAGGATAAAAGGCATCAAATTTCAATCTATTAGAGCATATACTAGCAAAGATTATAGAGGAGGAGAACCAGAAATTTTGCCACATTTCAATAACGGAAGAATTTAGAAAAATAGTTTTCAATCTAAAAAGAGACAACTCTTGTGGACCAGATGGAATGTTAGGGATATTTTGCCAAACTTGTTGGGAAATAGTAGGGTTAGATGTTTACAAGGTAGTGCAGACTTTTTTTGAAGGGAATACTTTACCAAAGGCAAGAACTCACATAAATCCGTTGCTTAATCCCAAGAAAGCTCAAAGTCAGACTTTTCTTGATTTGAGGCCTATAATTTTGAGCAACTTCATTAATAAAGTTATATTAAGGGTGGTGCATGATAAATTAGAAGACATTCTACTGAAGGTGATATCTACTAATCAGTTAGGCTTTGTAAAAGGGAGATATATCATAGAGAATGTTCTCTTAACTCATGAAATTGTGAAAAATATAAGGAAAAAAGGAAAGCTAGCAAATGTGGTTATTAAATTGGATACGACTAAAGCTTATGACAATGTGTCTTAGCTACATTTAGCTAGAGTTCTAAGGAATATGGGTTTTGTTGAAGTTTTCATTAATATTATCTGGAGGTTGTTGGCTAATAAATGGTATTTAATACTATTTAATGGTCAAGTACATGGCTTCTTTCATTCATAAGGGAGTTAAGAAGGAAGATCCTCTATCTCCAACTCTATTTATGCTATCAACAGAAGTTCTTTCTAGAGGTTTAAACTCACTACTAGAGAATAATAACTACATAACTTTGGCTTTCCGAAATGGACTACTAGGATAAATAATTTATCCAATGCAAATGATATCATTATTTTTGCATTAGCATAGAGTGAGTTACTTAGAAAGATCACAGAAGTACTTAAAGAATATGAGCACACTTTAGGGCATGTAATTACCCGTCCGGCTACTAGAAATCCTTAACGACATTTACATAGAAATTTAATATATTTGAGGGTCTAAATTTATATCGTCAAATAGAATAATTGGTTGATTGATGATTTAAAAGGCTGGATTTAAAAAATTCAGTGGGCCCAAGCGTCAGGGCCATCGCGATGGGCACTTCTTCGTCAAAGCGGGACCCTGTAGTGTAACAATCATCACCGCAATGAAAGACGCAGACCAGAACCCCATGTTTTTCCTACTTTTAAGACCCAGATCCTATTGTAACAAGGAATGGTCATTAGAAATGACCTAGGGTAAAATCTGGGATAACTAAATCAAGGAAAGAAGAGGGTGGGCACAAAGGGGGAAAGATTGCACCATCCTGCCCAACGAATTTCTTCAAGAAATGTTAGATTCCATACAAGAATAAAACTCCATCGCTTTCTTGGCAGTAGCTTGACACCTAGGTAGGTTATGACATCTTTGTGTTAGACTTCGATTAGTAACTCGTATATGTGTGTATGATTCATGTGCTATTGATGAGAAAAATGAAGAAACTTAATGTTGAGAATGACCGATATAAAACCATAACGAAATAACTGCTAAGGATAGGGGAAATACTATGAAGAACAAGAAAAGAAAGAGGTGGTGAATACTATGTTATAATTACCGAATATGGGTAGTGGCTTGATGATAGATTATTAATAATAGGTTCTGAATAGTATATCTAGATGGTATATTCTTAATGGTATATCTAGGTGGGGTATTACTAATTGTATATTACTTATTATTATAAGTAGAAAGGTAGGTGTTAATATAAAATTTTAATGATGAATTGTCTAGTTAAGGATGAAATTGGAAGAACTTGAATATCATGGGACCATAAAATTGGTAACGAGTTAAATAACTACATTAGATACAGAGAATTTACTATAAGCAACTTTATCCTAAAATAGGGGTGACTTGATAGAGGAGATATTCATAATGAATACTATCCTTGAATAGTTAAATTTTATGAGGTCTAACTAATAAATAATGTGGAGCAGATTATGATGTAGGAATACATAAATATGAGTGTAAGTATATTAATATCCTTGTGTCTATGAATGTATATTTAATTTTCCACACCTTTACTTAACTGTAATTCAAAATCGTGAGGAATGGGACTATGACTAATGTCTTGGATGTATCGATAATTTGATTAATATGTTTGATGGTCTTCGGACAATGATTGTTATAAAAATTATGGTGATTTAACCATGTTGTTTGAATAAACTAAACTAGTTAAATTGTTAATATGATTTATGATCTGAGAGTGCAATTGTGACAATCAATATGTAATGTGATCCATCCTCTATGATGACTAACTGAGAGCATGATGAAATATGATGACAAATGATGATTAATACGTCCTTACCTAAGATGAGAGGATCGTGTCTAAGGTGAGCATCCGAACAAGCAGTTAAGTGTGATTGAGTACATGTACATATACTTGCTGCACCTTTTTGGGTGTAGGTTGTGGTAGGTAAATTGCAGTTTCATGATTGGCGTGACACTCCTCAGCAACAGTCTCCCCATTTCTTTCCGCAGGTGAAGATGTGTTATTTTCTTATTGTTAGTGTCTGAAATAGAGCTCTTGTACTTATTCAGACTAGATCTTTGGAGCGATATGATTTTTGGAGGGATTTTATTCTAAAGATTAAAGATATGGTTATATATATAGATTAATGAGAAATTTAATATTTATATATATGTTGTTTAAAAAATGAGTTCTCCTATGATGTAGAATCATTGTAAGTGCACACGACACACCCATTTTGGGCGTGTCAGGGTAACTCATCAACAATGAGAAAAGTTCTCTTTATATGCACAAGAATATATCTGAAACAATTGAGAAAGAGGTTGCTAATATAACTAGGTGTGGAAAAGGTACTTCTCCTATCAAGTACTTGGGATGTCCAATATTTCACTTTATAAATAAAGACTTACTACAATGATTTGATCAAGAAGATAAAAGAAAATTGATAAACTGGAAGGACAAATAGTTATCTTTTGGAGGAAAAATTCTTTTAATAAAAAATGTGTTACAAAGTATGCCTATGTATCTGCTATTAGCAATGACTCCCACAAGATATACATTGAAAGAGATCCACAAGAGCTTTGCACAGTTTATTGGAGTAACAAAGATGAAGGTAGAAGTAAGCACCGGGGTTCATGGTTGAAGATGTGTTTGCCAAAAGAAGAGGGAGGACTAGGATTTAGATCCCTTTTTGAGGTCTCAAAAGCTATATTTTCAAAATTCTGGTGGAAATTTAGGACTACAAGTACATTTTGGTCAAATTTCATATGGAATAAGTATTATACGAAGCAAATTCCTTGGAAAAGTGGCTCTCAATCATGGAAGTTGATGCAAGAAGCTAGAGATGAGATAGAACATGCTATATGGTAGGAACCAAGAAGTGGTAATGCCAACTTCTGGGATGATAATTGACCAGATTAGGTCCATTTATATTAATTCCAAATGACTTTACACAAGATACGTCAGATGAAGCAAGTGAAGGACTAGTAAAAGGTCAATGGAATCAAGACTTCCTAGCGTGAAACCTACTATACAATCTGATGGAATATATGTTGGGATATGTTGAATCTACATATGGGAGACATTACAAATGAATGTGATAAACCTTAGTGGTTATTAAATACAAATAGTCAATTTACTGTTAAAAGTACCTGGGAGGAGAGGAGACATAAATAGGAGCAGTCTTGGTTCTTTAGTAACATGTGGGGTAAGGGAATTCCTTTCAAAATGTCTTTTTGTCATTGGACAATTTGGAAAAAAAATCCCTATAGATGAGTTTTTAGCCAAAATGGAGTTGCAGTTATTTCCAGATATAGATGCCGTGGTAACACAAAATAAGTTACAGTGGAACATCTATTCTTAACAGGAGAATTAGCGGGATTCATATGGAGTAGATAATAATGTAGCAGTAGAAATTTACGGACCTTTTATGCAATTTAAGCAAGTTATTTCTAAATGGTGGAGTTAAAACCAATAATTTATGCTGCTCCAGCAATGATCCTATGGCATATGTGGAGGTGGAGAAATACGAGAGTTCATGGGGGGAAAATGCCAAGGAACAGAGTTATACATGACATTGATATAAATCTACATCTTTTGGCAAAGGTAAAATGTCCATGAAGTATCGATATGTCCAACTCCTGGCCTCAGTTAGTCCATTTCTTAGAAGAACAACTACCTCAGATGTGTTGTAAAGACATTTACTAGAAATTCCCTCCTCAGAGGAGTTATAAATGTAATATAGATGATACTGCTAAGCATAACCGAGGCCCTGCAATACAGATGGTACTGCTAAGCATAATCTAGGCCCTGGCTCATAGGCTTTCTGTGTTAGAAACTGAAGGGGGTATTTTAATCATGCCAGTGCAAAAACTATCCCTATGACTACTACTCTATGTGCTGAGCAAGAAAATAGAAAAGGAGAGTGAGTATTGTGTTGCCAGTACTAATAGAAATCGATTCATTAATCATGCATCAAATATTAAAAGTGGATTGGAAAATACCATGGAGGATCCATATAGATATTAAGAGAATTAAGAAACCAAGGATGAGGTGGGATATACAGATAAAACACATCATGAGATAAGGAAATGAAGTGATTGACTTTTTTGCTAACAATGTTTTCTGTTTTGCTAGTGCAAAACTCAATATAACTATGTTCAAGAGCTACCAACAGGAGCTAGAAAGCTACTCAATATTGACAAATAACAAATTCCAATATTAAAATACATCAAGCACAATAGCAGATGAAAATAAAACAGCAACCAACAAAAAGAAAAAATAGCATACAGTTTTATGCTATTAACTCTATTAGAAGGTATATATCAATCGAAGTAAAGAGTTTAAATATCTAAAGATACAGAATGGTTCTCTAGTGTGTTGTATTAATTTAAATTGAGGTTCAACCTAATAGAAGATCCCTATTAAATGAACAAAAAAGTACATGCAGATACACGATAAAACAATAGAGTAAAAGTAAAGTGACTACCAGTTGCAGTTTCTGTTTAGACATGGATTATCACCACTGTACAAGGACATATAGAAGATTCATGCAGGCACAGGTAACTTTCAAATTCTCGAGAAGAGAATGAGTCTCATTTCTATCCGATGTTTACATAGAGGTGGCTTTCTAGAGATGAGATTGAAGAAATTCTTTAGTGAATATTTGTTCATGAAACCAGTATAACATATTGACGCTTCCAAAAATGAACAAATAACAAATCTAAGTTTCTAAACCCTATACTAGTAAAAATCAATGACCATAACCCATAGTCAGAGATGGAGGATAAGAAGATGACATGTCTTCAATGGTGTTGGGAGGGTATCACGACTCAAGTCTATACCCTGGATGCGATATGGTGCCTAGAACTATAAGTGATCCCAAGATAACCAATGACATGTAATATTACTACATAATATGATATTTATAAAGAAAATGAGCTAAAGTTAACAAAAAATGTTAAAATAATAATTCATAAATAATGAAAAAGTCTTAGATTTAAGTAGATAAACAAAGTCGAGTCATAAAGCTGAAAGCACTAATACTCTGTCTGAAAGTCTCTACTAACAGATGAGCTGTTGCAACAAGTCTCTAGCTAACTCCAAATTTTGAAACTGAAAATAAGACTAAATGACTGAAACAATACAACTCTAATCCTCAAATAATGAGGACTCACCATTGGCTGCTGAGTTGGTTCTGGAGCATGTCTACCCACTGAGCTGAGTCTGAGTACCTGATTATATCATAAAATGATATAGCACAAGAAGTATGCGGTCAGTACTTTGAATGTACTGAGTATGTGAGATGTATAGCTAAATTATTAAATATGCTAATGAATCTACAAAGCACAACTGAATGCATAACTGAACTGATGTACAATGGCCCTATGTGAGAATGCATAAATATTGATGATATGAAAATAATGAAAGTACAAGTAAAACTAAAATAAGGGTCATGTGCATGCGTTGAAAGCTACGTCAATAAGTGTAACTAAAACTGTACTGTAATGTGGGAGAGCCTACTAATTGATATATAAACATGTGAGCTAAATGTGGAGTTTGATGTATACGCCCCATTGATAGGACCTAATATGCCTTATCATAGTATAAAGGCATGGTTGGTGTGATCATTAACTGATGCACATTCGGGCTAATAACCTATGATGACACATAGTTTTGAGACCTAGATAAGTTGAATCCCAGCCTACTCCGTGCTAAGAACTACTCCCAACTGATAGTTCGTTGATTATTTACTGATAGAATAGTGATAGCTCGGAAAGTGATGCCCTAAGACTAAGTTAGAACTACATTATCTGAAAGTGGTTTGAGGGTCTATAGGATCTGATAATATTGATTATGTTGTAAACACATTCCTATTGACGTCATGCTAAAGTCATATACTGTCAATAAGACAAATTTCCTGACACAATGCTAAATTATGCGGACAAAACTTGAAATCATGCTAAAATCATAGTTATGAAAGTACAATATATAATCAAAGTAAAATCATGAATTTTACTAAATAACAATTTTACTAGCTTAGACTTGAGAGGATTTTCTATCTTCAACCTACAATTTATGAGAGTCTAGGAGAGAATGAGAGGTAAACGTGACTAATACCCTTTAGTTCCCTTCTAAGAGACCTCAAACGACATAGTTTATGAGTTAAAATTATAGTAAGTTATGAAAATACTCCTCAAAATTCAAACTAAAAAACTATAAAACAGGCATCACGGATCGTGCCACGAGTCATTGGTTCTCACCACAGCTCGTGGTGACCACTCATTACCAATGGAAGATCTTTCTCACTTTCAAGTCTTCTAATAATGGCTCAACGAGATGATTCATTACTTGGTCCAATAATTCATCCCTTCACTTATTATGTCAGGACCCTGGACTGCCCCGGGAATGATGGCTCATGACCACGAGTTATACCATCTAACCACTCATCACATCATGACCATGAGTTAGACCATCTCACCACAATGAGTGGTATGAACTCGTGGCTTAGGGGAGAAAATTTGATAAGTTTCTGAACTTCTACTGGCTTCTAAGGAAGACCCTCCTAATGAGTCATCATAATACACCATGACTTGTTACTTGAGTCGTGGTCACTAGTAATTAGAAGAATGCATCATTTCTCACCATGAGTCTAACCACAACTTGCAGTCTCATATAACAAGTCGTCCTGTGACTCATTCTATAAGGGAAAATTTTTTCACTCTGCAGGTTTTTGGCTTCAAGTCTAAGGTCTGATCTTAGAAACTTTTAAGGTGTTATATTATCTATCAATTAGGAACATTTGTCCTCGAATAAAGACTAATAAAGCTGAGAAGATAGGGAAAGAGTTGCAATCCCAATACTTAATTGTATTTATTGAAAACCATGGAGTAACTGATTCTGGATTGAAATACATATGTTAAACTGAATTCATGAAATATGCATGCATTCTAAAACATGAAAGCAACCGAGGGACATGAAACTAGATAGAATACTAAGGAGGAAAATATCACCTTAAGTTAGGACCAAACTGGAAGGAAATAGGTGAAGATCTTGGCTATCATGTCCGCTTCCGCTTCCTAAGTAGCTCCCTTTACAAGGTGGTTCCTCCAAAAAACTTTACTGTTGTGACTTCCTTGTTCCTCAACTTATGAACCAGATGGTCAAGAATCTTAGCTGGGGCCTCTTTGTGAGAGAGATGATCTTTCACACACATACTTTCAAAGGGCACAACTGAGGTTGGATCACCAATGCAATTCTTCAATAGAGACACATGAAAGACTGGATGCACCGATGCAAACTCCGCAAGTAAGTACAACTTATAGGCTACCTTTCCAAAATACCTCAAGATCTTAAGGACCAACATAGCGGGGATTAAGTTTCCCCTTCTTGCTAAATCTCATCACCCTCTTCATGGGTGAAATTTTCAAGTAAGCCCAGTCATCAACAACAAACTCATGTTCGCTTCTCCTCACATCTGCATATAATTTCTGAAGGCTCTGAGATGTTTTCATCTTTTCTCTAATAAGCTAAAATTTCTTCATAGCCTCATGAACTGGATCACGCTTGATCAGGGTAGATTCACCAATCTCAAACCATCCCATAGGGGACCTACATCTCCTACCATAAAGTGACTCAAACGGGGCCATCTAAATGCTTGAGTAATTGTTATTGTAGGAAAACTCAATGAGAGGCAAGTGATTATCCAATTACCTTTAAAATCGATCATGCAAGCTCTCAACATGTTCTCTATTATTTGAATGGTCTATTCAGCCTAACCATCTGTCTGCGGGTGAAAAGTTGTGCTAAGCTTAACTTGAGAGTCAAGTCCTTACTTAAATGACTTGTAAAAGTGTGAGGTGAATTGATTACTCCTATCATAAATTATGGACAAAGGGATTCCATGTAGTATGACCAACTCCCAAATGTAAAGTCTAGCATAATCCTTCGCTAAATTTATCTTCTTATTGGTAGGAAATATACTGACTTGGTTGTAATACCCTGAAGGTTTCTAATATTAGATGAGACTATTTGAGATGATTTCAGCAGAAAATCTATATTTTTTCCTCAGTACGACTCAACCTATGAGTCATAAGGTTGGTAGTACGGGTCGTAGGAAGACCCGTAGATCAAGTTAGAGATTTTTTTCCCAGACTACGAGTCCCCCCTACTAGTCATAGTATGTGGGTATGACCCATGATCAAGAGTCCTAGCAAGTCTTCGGAGTTATCTAGTGATTGATGGTACAAGTGATGGTATGACTCATAGAACTGTGTTATGGATCGTAGTAAGATTCATGGAAATATGTAGAGGGTTGGAGAATTTGGACCTGTTTAGTACAAGAGGATCCAATGAGTCTTAAGAGTATTGTATTACTCGCGGTATGATTCATGACAGCTGACAAATAAGTTTTCCTGTGAATTCATTAAGCATATATTCATGAATCTAAGCTTCTAAACCCTAAACTACATTGTTTTAAGCCCTAAAACGGGATTATTAGGGGATTTTGACCTATTCTAATTAATTCAACTTCCATGCATGCAAGTTTGAAGGGTTCCATTAAAGATCAAGCTTAGGAATCCTCTAATTCTCCTCCAAATCTTCTGGGCTTTCCAAGTCAAGATAAGAATGAGTTTACCCATGTATGTAAGGATATGAATGAGAGTTTCCTTTTACTCTCATGCCCAAATTTCTCCTCAAGCTCATGAATTTAAGTGTTGATTCAAGTGTATGATCTCATGGGGTTTTATTCCAATTTCATGAAATTCTCTATGGTTTAATTATGGGTCAATTCCCTTCATGTTTCAAATCACATTTTAAGATCTTTGGGAAAATTGTATATTTATTTTTTATTATTAATTTATAATTTCAAATTTTAGAAAATTATTCCCAATTATACAAGTTTCATGAAAGGTCAAGTTTATGATTCTATTAAGATGTTGATTATCCTGAGCCCTAACTTATGATTTATGATTTATTATATGATTTCCTACAAGTACACTTCATGAATTTATGAATCTCAAGTATGATGATTTCTCAAGCATGTATGTTCTTCATGATTTATGAGTTTATGATTTTGGCCAACTCACTGTCTCTTCTTTCATGGCTAATCATGTATTTCAAGTATGATCAACTATGTTATGATTTAACTATCCATGAATTTCATGTATGATTTTACATTTATTATATGAGCCCTCATGTGCATATTTTTGAGAGCCATGTCTAGCACCTAGTAGGCCCAGCGTTCAGGTAAACTCCGTGGTCTAAGAACTACACACCAATCTAGGCGGGTCCTTATTAGTGATACCATGCCAATTATGTCCCTTGCTTGGCAAGCCCGAGAAGGCTCTGCCCACTTGAGCGAGAAAGTTGGGGCATCATGTAAGCTCTATCATGATGGTGTCAGTTAAGAAGAGTCCTCCCGTTGTTTCTTATGTTTTATACAATATCATGATTACCATACTTTGTCTCAAGTTATGTTTTTACAAGTTTCTCTTATGATTTGGATTATGACTAGTTTATTAACGGTTTTGAAAACATTGAGCCATCATGTTTAAGTTATGATTACCACTTCATGTTTGATATTCCCTACTCTTATGAACTTTTGCGTATTTTATTGGTATGTTTTTATTTACCTTGCATACTTAGTAAATTCAAAGTAATAAACACATACTCTATGGTGTATCATTTTATGATACAGGTCCGAGAGATCAGACTCAGTTATACCATTAGTCTTGCTTCCGTATAAGTCTTGTTTGCCAGTGTTGGTGAGTCCTCATCTTTCGAGGACATTCAATTTAGTATGTTATTCTGTATTTCAATTATAGACTTCTGTCGATCTAGTTGGGGATGTTGTCCCATCAGCTCATTAGTTATGTTAGAGGCTTTTCAAATAATATGCAGAAACTCAACTTTCCTATGTTGCTCATTTATGACTATTACTTGTGTAGACTTCAACTTATTCATGTTCAGTTTATCAATTTTCTCTTGTGTATGTTCTTTAGCTGCTATCTTCATGCCATGGGTCGATTTGGAGCCATTCACGGTTCTAGATCCCGTGTCTCGATCTAGGGTCTCAGCTTGGGTCGTGACAAACTTGGGATTACAGCAAAGGTTTACTGTGTACTAGGGTTTCTTAAATCCACACTAAGTAGATTCTTTTACATGGGTGTGAAGCGCGCCACACTTATAGGGGAGAGGCTACAAGAAGTTTAGGAAATTTTCCTTCTTTCATGATCTATGTCGTGCGATGAAGTATCTCTCTATCCTTCTAACTTGTTCTATACACGTTTGCAGGATCATGCCTCCACACCGTACAAATGGAAGAAGGAACGGAATGGAAATGGCCATGAGGATGGAATCAGGGATGAGCATCAGCAAGCCCCGCCAGCAGCAGCAGGCAAAGAAGCAGGTCCTTGCCCGAGCAAGTCTCTCACACTGAGTTTAGGGAGCTTTTCAGCTTGTTAGCCTGAGTTAGAGATTTTTTTAAAATGAATCCCCCTGAGTTTCTTGGGTCGAGAGGGAAGGACCCACATGAGTTTCTTGAAGAGATTAAGAAGGTCACCCGCATTATGAGGGTTACGGAGGAAGAGAGAGAAGATTTAGCTTCTCCTATCACCAAGCGGGGTTGCTTATATTTGCTATCGTCAGTGATGGGACAGTAGAGCAGTGGGCACAGTTCCCGTGAGCTAGGAGGAGTTCATGACAGCCTTTATATAGATTCTTCCCCTAGGGAGTTGAGGGAGGAAAAGGCAAATGAGCTTGTCAATTTGAGGCAAATGATATGACTATCCAAGAGTACGCCTTGGAGTTCACCTGGTTGTCAAGATATGCATCGGAGATAGTGGCTGATTAGAGAGCTGCATGAACAAGTTTATGTATGGGTGTTCCATCTCGTTGGTCAAGGAGTGTAGACCAATGATGTTGAATAGTGATCTTGATTTCTTTCGATTGGTGATATATGCCCAACATATTGACGCATAATAGATGAGGGGGAAAGGGAGAGAGGACAAGAGGGTCAGGACAGGTAGATTGGAGTTCTCTCATCAGAGATCTAGTGGCAGACATTGTCAGCAGTTCAATCCAGAGGTCATCAGCTCCTAGCACTCAGGCCATCAGCCTATGGCCCTATCTAGACTTTTGGGTGATCGGGAAGAGCGGTGGCATTATGTTTGAGGGGACATAGGGACATACCGTAGAGCACACCTTTCTAGTGCTACACTCGTAAATTCTGACATGTAGATAGTCTATTCGCATGTTGGTTAAGAGTTTTAGAATGTCATACGTGCGAGAAAAGGGCCCGGGAGAGACCGACAAGCGCCAAGTCTACTGTTTGTAAGGCAAATGCGACTTATAAATCGCATTCACGAAGAGGTTCCAAGTATATAAAACCCCTCCACTGGCTTGTTCCTATTTTAATTCATAATTTCCAGAGAGTAAACAGAAAAACAGGGGCACGAGGATTTATTTGAAATTCACCAGATACGCGTTCCAAACTCGAATTAATCTGTGGTTGTGAAGTATTAAGTCGCCGGGAGCATTCTCGCGAGTTAGTTTCAGAAATTCAGCCAAGGTGACTGTCGTCCTACCGAGCTAAGGTAAGTGGAATTGCTCCAAATTAGTGTCGATATACTCATAGCCCTAAAGTTGAGTATTTCTCCCTTCTCGGACTTCCGAGAAATAAATGAGTTTTCCACCGTATTTCGATAAGTCAAAGTTTGGGTTATATATATATTAAAAGTGATATTTTCTTTTTAGAATATTAATGTATTTAGTCCTAGTTGATATATATATGGATGCAGTTGGGAGAAATAGCAGAAGATAATCGAGCTACGCCAGTTAGTTGGGAAATCGTGGTTTGGTATGTAAAGCTCAGTTCCTTCCTAAGTTAGTAATTCAAGATAGCAAATAGCGTGAACTATAAAAGAAAGAGTCTTAAGTTGAGAATTGAGTCCAAAGATGAATCTAGCAAGCATGTTTTATAATATTATGATATATTCAGAATAAAAGTTAGTAAAGCAATATTAGTCACGATAATATCTCGTATACAAAAGATAACTCGCATGAGAATCGCTCATGCGTAAAAGAGTTCTACACAGAAATCGAATGTAGATAGTATTTTCGCATCGAACATGCTTGCTATATGTGATCATTGTTTGTTGAGACCTGCTTGTGCTGAGGGCACTCCCCTAGAGTTTCCTTACCGCCCAGGTTAATAGTCAGGTTTCCATCGCGCCCGCCGTAGGAGAATATCGTCACTCCAAGGAGGGCATGTCAGTCCGGGCAAGAGGACAAAGATGGGATGCGACATTCCCTATATCAAGCCGATCAGCATAGCATTATAGCTTGCTCGCTGAGCGCTTGCGCGCAAGGGGCGACATGTGACATGATACGTACATGACATGGGGCTATGATACAGAGTCCTCCTGACTTTCAGACATGAAGAGAAGTCGGGCCCAGAGAGCCTGTGATGCATACCTAGTGGGGCCCAGAAGGTGCTCGTAGTTAGTAGGTGAGTGGAGGATTTTATTTTTGGATGGTTTTTACGTAGGGGTATATAGATTGTGTGTCAAGTTGGAATCTTCCCATGCATGGGCCGGTATATCCTTGTATATTATATATATGTATATACATGATATCTATTAGTTGATAGACAACAGTCGCCATGACGGACAAGTATGATTCTACCTTACCTTCAGTACAGATAAGCTTATTCCGCATCCCTGCCAGTCCGGCATAGCTTTCAGATACTGCTATTCAACATTTACTAGCATTGTTATTTATATTCAGTTCTATTTCCGCTTGCTTTACATACTGCACAAGGGTACCGACGCCTGCAGAGCGCCATTGTTTGCCCGCAGGTACCTATAGACAAGGAGCCGATCTCTCATGATCCTAGCTGGGCCAAGCAGGCAGTCATCAGCCCTCGTCATCCTGAGCTTGATATTCGCAGGTGTATATCATTTTCTTTTGTCAGACAAAAGGCTGGTAGGTTTCCGGCCTGGGCTCCCGACCATCTTATCAGTATTCTTCGAGGCTTGCAGATTGTGTATATATCTCCTATGTAGGTTAGATGTGCCGGTCGTGTAAGGTCGCGTATGTTTAGTTGTTTATGTTGGTCGGGTGAGGCTTATCTCAGTTAGTAGTGGTGACCTTGCTTGGCCACGTAGCTGCTTAGGGCATTTGTTATATTGATTCGTAAATAACTGTCAGCATGGTGGCCTTGTCGGCCCGGCATAGGTTCCTTATATTAAAGAGGATTCTGGTTAGCTGTTGTTGTTGTACAGTGGGCTATAGGCTCTGACGCCGGGGCTCTATTTACAGCCGCTATATAACCCGTTGATTCCTTGAATCGTAGTTAGAGCAAAACAGTACCCGAAGGGCCAGCTCTGGTAGCTTCCAGCAGTTCAGTCCTAGTAGGGCACCAGGTGCCAGTCATACCCCCAGGTGGGGCGTGACAAACTTGGTATCGAGCAGGTCGGGTCCACGGAGTCTCGCAAGCCGTGTTGGCAGTCTTGTCTATGGATATGTTGTGCACCACATACTATAGGCAAGGAGGTCGTAAGGGCATGATAGATGGTTACTCTTTCTTCCTATTCACTGTAGCCAGAGCGGCACAAGATAGGGTTGAGTCCTAAAACTTATCATACTCTTTGATAACAGATACAAAGTCAGATCGCCGACACACCCTATCACAGCATGATTGGATATAGCAAGAAAGTGAGAGTACCCGCCGCTTGCAGTACTACAGTTATGAGGAGGTATCGCGGACCTCCCATGTGATACCTCTTATCGGTACCATCTCGTCACGCCCCCGCCTTGGGGGTATGACTGCACTGTGCCTCTAGAAGGACCTGGACATTAACCGGTGGGCCGAGGAACATTCGTGCCTCGGCTAGCTCTATCTCGTGTTCCCTGAAACAAAGGGTTATATAACGGCCAGAATACAGCCCGGCCATTCGGCCTATAGCCACTGCACTGCATAACAGCCTGACATGCTCATAATCAGGAACCTATGCGGCTCAACAAGGCCACCATGCTGACTAGTCATTTGAAACTTAAACACAAGAATACTCTAAGACTACGTGACCTATAAAGTGTCACCACTACCGGCTGCTACTACTACCGCCAACATAAAGACAAAGATACTAAACAATTATACAACCGCACGGCCTCACACGACCGACTCAATTGACCATAGGAGATAAATATACCCTGCAAGCCTCTCTATGAGTAACAAATAGAAATGATCGACAGGGCCCAAGCCTACCCATACTGTACATCAAAAAGGAAAAGAGTTGAATTCTCGGGAAATCGTAATCCGTATGGAGCAGAGCCGATGACTAATAGTCAGGCCGGGAATACTTAGGATCGCTTCTCCTCATCTATGAGTACCTGCAGGCAAGTAATGGTACGCCTGTGCCAAGATTGGTCACTGAAAGGCAAGCAACCTGGGGCTAATATAATCAAAATCAATATGATAGTATATTCTAGCAAATCAGATATATAGAGATAACTCGACCAAGAAACTAGTAAGAATCGATCATGCTTTCTATACTATAAGGCGTAGGCGTAATTGTAAAACCACGCCGCGTTTAGTAGCTAGTATATAATACATAAATAGATATACAAGTAGCAAGCAAGAGACAATACTAACCCCCATGTTCGGATGGCACCAAGCAAGCAAACAATATATATACCTACCCGGTCAAACCAGCCAAAAATAAGTCACTCCACTCATCAAGCCACTGCTTCCTCTATCGCCCTCGGGGTCTCCGGCTCGCCATAGCCTCCGAGACACCGGTTCCCAGTCCTAAGGACTCTCAGGCGCAGAACAGAGTAGGCCCTGCTTTTCCCGAATCCTCATCGTGGCTATCTCAAACCTAGCCGCACTGTATTAACTGGGTGGTGGTACAGACAGCATCAGATAGGGTCCGGTTCTAACTCTCATCAAGGCTATCCGAAACCGGGAGTTGCACTCGTAATGCTGGGATTAGGATCAAGCAGGAAAGCTTCATCCCATCTTCGGGCCTGTCAGACTTTATGCCACCTTCTTAGTGATGAAACTCCACCCGCTCAAAGGGGCGACACGACATTAACCTTACGGCGCGAGGACGCCAATAAGGGGCCTCACGCCACAACAAGTTCCCAACAAGCAAATAGCACATATAAATAGTACATGTATAACCAAAGATTATCTCGAAATCTCGATTTATTCTCGACTCTACTTTCAGATTTTAAACCGATTCCTTTAATACAACTTCATTCTGAAATCTTTCTTTAACCGTTGTTAATCCGTGAGCGGATACTATCTCTGCCTATCCGAATGGCTAATTCAGAGCCAATAACTCATTTGTCTATCCATTTTACCTTACTAACTTTTATTTCAAAATCTCGCTTTCTTTTTATTCTACAACATGCTTGCTAACTATACACGCTATACTCGAATCAAATGCAATCTGTCCTTTGGCGCATGCTTCTATCCTTCTGGACTGTGAATACGATTTGCAACGTAAGCTGGGACTATTAGACTTACTCACTTTCACATCTAACCCGAGAACTCACTACTTGAGTTTACTATGATTTATATGGATAAAACTGCTAACTTGCCGAAGAAACTACTTCACATACCTTAACCTCGAGTTATCCGACTGCCGGATTCCAGGCTCGGCCGCACTCCAAATGCATTTCCAACCGCATTCATATAGACATCAATTACACTAAATACAACGTTATACTGAAGGACGACGTCGCGATATAATTATAGCCTAAACTTAGGCTTATCGAAAAGACGGTCGAAAACTTAATATTTTTCGAAGTACAGTAAGGGAGAAGTATTCACTTCACAATAGGAGCACATAGACACTAATTTAGAGCAATTTTACTTACCTTTGTCTTCGCAGTTTCACTTATCGTCACGTATTTTGCGAAACAAAATCCGTAAGAATTTCACTAAAAACCTCGGTACCTGAGGTTAATTTGAGTTTAGACTACGTTTGGGCAGCGTAATCAAACGATTATATAATAACTCTTCGCTCCCTCTCTCGTTTGTACGACTCTCTGGGAATTAGACAATGCCAATTAAACTGTTAAGTGAGTATACTTGGGCTCCGACAGTCTAACGTGTCAATGGAGCCAACGCGGTGGCCGCGCCTCCGTGACACGGCGCCATCGCGGAGGGGTTTCCGCCTGCCAGCCCGCTGTGGTTCGATTGTGTGATTTTCGGTCCGTCTTTCCCCGAGCCTTTCCCTAGCAAATGTATGACTTTCACAGCTAACTAACGTATATTAGTAGGCCAACTAGATGCCGGGGAATTCTACTGGGTGTAACATTCCTCCCCTTAAGAACATTCGTCATCAAATGAAAATCAAGCATCCGGAGGACTTTTAACTTATCTTGACGCATTACTTAGAAAATTTCTAAGAGAAGTTTCCCCCGTAATCTGACTATCCCGAAAACCCGAAATACGTAAAAAGTCCAATACAAATACTCCGCACAATACTAAAGGATTCACTGAACAAATGCTAAACATCAATCTTTCTCATTTCATACATATACAACTATAAGGTGCCGCATAAATAATACTGACATACTGCCGCTCGACTAGGCTCCAAAATAAGTGAGGATATCTAGCTTTCATATCTTCGCCCCACGTCATTTCCTCTCGGTTCCCAAGCATACATAATACTTTGACAGACGCAATATCTTTTAGTTCTTAATCGCAAATCTGTCTGCCTTAGATAGCTACCGGAACCTCTTCGTAGGCCGCCTCTTCGTAACTGATACTCGGATCGGATCGCTTCTGACTGCCTTCTAAGCATTTTCTGAGCATGGATACATGAAAGACTGATGTTGTATTCTAACTGGAGGCAAGTTCAACTCATACGCCACTTGGGTCATTCTTCTCGCTAACTGATATGGCCCGACAAACCTTGGGCCGAGCTTACCTTTCTTGCCAAATCTCATCACCCTTTCAATGGGGAGATACTTTCAAAATACCTACTATTCACATCGAACCTGTACTGCGCCGCACATCCGCATATGATTTCGGCGACTCAGGCAGTCAAGGCCAGGCGTTTCCGATAAGCTTACATTTTCTCCTCACCGCTGAACAATATCTGGCCCAATCAATGTTGATTCTCCTATTTCAAATCCACCTAACCCATGACCAGACGCTCCTCGTATAAAGCCTCGAAAGGCGCTATCGGGAATAGCCAGTGATAGTTGTTATTATAAGCAAACTCGATTAGAGGCAAATGCTCATCCCAACTACCACCGAAATCTAGCACACACGCCCGCAGCGTGTCCTCGAGCGTCTGAAGTAGTGCGCCACTGCCCATCTCTGCTCGAGGGTGGAATGCGCAGATCAAATTAATCTGCAGATTTGTGACCTTCAAACGACCAAGCAAAATCTAGCCGTAAACTATGCTCCTCTGTCTGAAATAATGGATACTGGTACTCCGTGCAACCTGACTATTTCTCGGATATACAACTCACATAATCTTCGCCGAGAGGGTAGTTCTCACCGGGCAGAAATGAGCCGATTTTGTCAATCCGTCAACTATCACCCATATAGAATCATGTTTGTGTCTAGTACGGTGTAATCCTTCCACAAAATCCGTATTCACTGCTTTCCATTCCAGAGAGGCACAGCTATGTCCTGAGTTAAAACCACCCGTTCGATGTTCACCAGCAGCTTAGACACCGGCTACAAATTCAGCAATTTCTCTTTCTCATACCCGGCCACCAAAGAAGCCTTTGATATCATGGTACATCTTTGTTGCGCCAGGGTGGAGAGAATAGCGGGCGCAATGTACCTCGTTAATAATCTGCTGGCGGCGGCCTGAAACATCTGGAATACATAGACGGTCTTTGCCAACGCAAAGACTCATCCTCCGTTACCCGGAAATCCCGCTTTTCCCAATGGGAATATAATCTTTGCCGAACTAGGTCAGGATCCTATATTGCCGTTCCTTTACTTCCACAACTATGACGACACTGCGGTGTTCTGAACTACCGCCTCGTTGTCCTCTCACTGCCACACCTGGAATCCGCTAGGTCAAGCACTGATATATCTCCTCGACCAATTCCTTGCTCGATGCAAATACGCCAAACTCCCCATGGACTTACGTGACTGAGAGCATCTGCTACAATATTGGCTCTTCCCGGGGTGGTACAGAATATCCACGTCATAATCTTTTAAAGTGGCTCAAACCAATGACGCTTGCCGCATTCAACTCCTCTCGAAAGTGAAGATATACTCGTAGGCTATTGTGACTGTGAAAATATTCACATGGATGCCATACAAATAATGCCTACATTTTCAAGGCGTGTATCACTGCGGCTAACTCCAGGTTGTGGGTAGGGGTAGTTCTTCGTGTTTCCTCAGCGCTGTCCGGAGGCATAAGCAATCACTCTACCATGCCGCACGCACACAACCCAATCCACTCGACGCTGCCGCACAAACCGACAACCTTCCTGCATCTGAATTCTAATACTCGGGGCAGAGGTCAATCTATCTTTCAGTTCCTGGAAACTTCTGCTCGCATGCCTCTGTCCACCGAAACCTTGCCGCTTCGTCGGGCTTGGTCGCAGGTGCTACAATAGTCGAGAACCCTTCAACGAACCTCCCGTGGCTCCCCAAGTAATCCTGCAAAGCTACCACTTGGCTGAGTGGTAGGCCTAGGCCATGATTTGACTGCTTCTATCTTCTGCGTGTCAACCTGTATACCAGCATCCGACACAATGTGCCCTAAGAAGGCTATGGAGTTAAGCCGCACTACACTTGGAAAAGCTTAGCATATAATTGGCGGCCCTCGAGGATCTGGAGCACCGTCCGCAAATGAGTCCTATGGATCCGATTCAAAGAGAAGACACCAGAATGTCATCAATAAATACTATTACGAACAGGTCCAGGTATGGTCTGAAAATACTGTTCATCGTGTCCATGAATATTGGTGGGGCATTCGCTAACCCAAAAGGACATGACTAGAAATTCAAAGTGTCCATATCGGGTCCCGAACGCCGTTTTAGGAATATCTCTTTCACGTACTCTAACCTCGGTGATATCCTAATCGCAAGTCAATCATAGAAAAGTATTCTGGCTCCCTGTAACTGATCAAATAAGTCATCTATTCTGGGAAGCAAGTACTCTGTTCTTCACCGTAATCTTTATTTAGCCGCCGATAATCTATGCACATACGAGTGAGTCGTCCTTCTTCCTCACAAATGTAACCGCGCACCCTATGGTGAAGTACTCGGTTTGATGAAACCTTGTTCAACAAATCTTTCAGCTGCTCCTGTAACTCTCTGAGTTCTGGCAGAGCCATACGATAGGAGGAATTGATATAGGTTGAGTGCCTGCAACAAATCAATAGCAAAATCTATTTCCCTTTCTCTCGGGAATACCAGTAACCTATCCGAAACACACGAGTGGAACTGTCTACCAATCGGACAAACACTGGAGTGTCGGAGATCTCGCTCGGACATCCTGAACCTCTGACTAGGTGGTAAATACATCCCTTAGTTATCAAATTTCCTCGCCCGAAGATAGAAATAACTTACCTTTTGGCGTAGCCGTGTCGCTCTTCCACTCCCGCACTGCTCCTCCTGGAAAGTGAATCACCATTTTGGTCCAACATTTAACATTGGCATAGCACGGCACTCAGTTGTTCCATACCCATTATGGCATCGAAGTCTATCATTTCTAACTCAACCAGATCTACCGTGAAGTCCGGCGGTCAAGAATCTCACCGTACACCCCCAGAATTCATGAAGGCACCGAGTCCCGACGGGCGTGGATACTCGAAAAGGCCGCTGCATTACCTCAAAAAAATATTGAACTTTCGTGCCACAATTGGGGTAATATATGACAGAGTGGATCTCGGATCATACATAAGGTAGGCATGAATGCATAGTCATCGCATTCGCACATCCCCGAGACGCCTCCGGAAGTCATGTCTCCCTGTAGTGCATAAGTACGGTTTGAGCCCGTACCTCGAACTCGGAGGCTCCCGATCTACCTCGATCTCTACCTACTAAGCCTGAAGGCCTGCCACCTCGCAGGCCGCTGATCTCATGGCCTTGGGCATCCCCCCGCCCCGACTGCCTCTACTCCCCTAATTCCTCTCTGGTCGGACACCATTCGATGCCCTCCTGCCCGCAAATATAACACCTGCAGCCACATCTACAGGCTCCGGTGTGTGGTCGATTACAATAGGGCAAAGTAGGTGCAAATCTACTCGCTCTCTCCTTCTCTGGGCCGGGGAATCTACTATTCTCGAACCGCCACTAGGCTCGACCGCCCTCGTCGCACATATCTACCTCGCTGCCGCCAGCCGCTGTGGTGGAGGTGGGGGTCGTGGGGTCTATCTCGAGGAAGCCGAGGCTCGGTCCTTCGAACTTCCTTTTTCATCTCACCACCTATCTTCGCGGCGTTGTTCCTGATCGGGTTCGTCTACTACTCATGTCAGCTGCCTAAGACTAATGGTTCGGAGCAAAGCCTTATCGGGCGATATCCATATCCCTCCGTAAATGTCGCTGTCATACATGCCTCAAGATATTCCGGATTCAGACCAATTATAAATCTGTGAACTCGGGCCGCATAGTATCAACAAATGCCGGAGCATAATCTGCTAAGGAGTCAAATCAGAAGCATACTGTATTTCTCCTCGCCTCGCCAGATTAATCGATCCATCCGGCTCCGCCGGATCTCTGGCAACACGGTCTAGGAAGGCCTCCGAGAAGTCAGTCTAGGTCCGAGCGGTAACATCTCTCCTCGACCTTTCCCCAACTTCGTACCATAATATAGCCATATCCTGAATCGGAACACTGCCACTCAATGATCCAAGGTCACATGCATAACTCGAATATCCTCTCGCATCCGATCTAGAAAGTCCTGCTGAGGGTCCTCTCGCCTGATCTCGACCTCAGAACTCATGGGACCTAAGTACAAGAATTCTAACTGAACGTCGCCCACTCAAGACTTCGGCTGCAGTGGCGCGAATCGCGTTGCGCGGCCATCATTTGAAACATCATAACTACAGCGCTACGAACCTCCCGACCGATGGCGAAGGCACAGAGCTATCGGGGAGGTAGTGCCTAACGCTCCCCGGGCGTATGGGATCACGAGATGGTTGTGATGAAGCTCATGTCGCCCTCGCATCGGGCCACTGCCTCGAACTGAGGCACCTCGCGGCGCCTTCTCCCTGCTGTTGTGTCTAGTCTTTTGCCTGTAAGTGTGGTGTCACTGATCTCATTCTTATCTCTGTAGACAAAGAATACGATAAGTTTTAGGACTCAACCCTATACTGTACCGGTCATGTAACAAAACTGGATCGAGAAAGAAGAGTAACCATCCTATCATGCCTTGCAGCCTCCTCCACCTGTAGTATGTGTGCTGCACAACACATCCATAGACAAGACTTATCAGTAATGTCTCGCACTCTCAGGACACGACTCGCCCGATACCAAGTTTGTCACGCCCCACCTGGGGGTATGGATCGCACCCGGTGCCCTAGAAGGACCCGACTACTAACTGTGCGGGCCGAGGCACATCTCGGTGTCTCGGCTAGCTCTAACTCAGGTTCCTGAAACAAAAGGCTATATAACGGCCGTGAACACAAATTCCTCCTACTATCCGCCTATAGCCACCCAGACTGTAATAACAAACTCTGACCGTAACATGCTCATAATCAGGAACCTATGCGGTCGACAGTAGCCACCATGCCGACTAGTCATCTCGAAACTTAAACACAAGAATACCGTAAGACTACGTGACCGGCAAGGTCACCACTACTAAGCTACGCCTCACACAAACATAAAGACAAAGATACTAAACAACTATACAACCGCACGGCCTCACACGACCGGCTCAACTGACCACAGATAAATATACACGGTGTTTCTATGAGTAATCAAATAGAAATGACGTGATGCATTCCCACCTACCCATACCGTACATCAAAAGGAAAAGAGCTACACCTTCCAACCAGATCTGATGACTGAGCCGATGACTCAATAGCCGGGCCGAATCACGACGCTTCTCGTCTATGAGTACCGCAGCAAGTAATGCAAATGCTTCATCAAGGCCAAGACATCGTACGAGTATGCAAAGTAACCGAAATAACATAACTAAAAAGAACCGAATAAAGACAGCATAACTAGATAATTTGTATGGCAGAGATAATCAATCGAAGAAACTAGTAAGAACTGATCATGCTTTCTATACTTCGATAAGGCGGAGGCGTACCGTAAACGCCACATGGAGGTCTGCCTAGTAGCTAGTATATAACACATAATTAGATATACAAGTAGCAAGTAAGAGCCATTACCAACTCCCCATAATCCGGATGGCACCAAGTGTATAACAACTATATACCCTTACCTCCGGCAAAACCTACCAAAATAAGTCACTCCACTCATCCGCTCACCCAGCCTCTACCGCCCCCTGGGCTCCGCGCCATAGCCTCCGATATAAATAATCGTAGTTCAGTCCGGAGGACTCTCGCGTGGCGTGACAAGAATGTATAGGGCTTGTTTTCCCGAACTCAATGTGGCTATCCTCAAACCTAGGCCGCACCTCGTAATAACCGTGTGGCCGCACAGCAATGTATAGGTCCGGCCCCCGTAACCTACTGCGGCTATTCGAACCTGTGAGCCGCACTCCGTAATGCCCATTAGACTCAAGCAGGGAAAGCTTCATCCTATCTTCGCCCAACCCGGGACTCGCATGCCACTCCTGAGTGACGTAAACCCACCTCGCCGTGGGCGACACGACACAATCCCACGGGCGCGAGGACGCCAATAAGGGGCCCTCACGCCACAACAAGTCTCAACAAGCAAATAGCACATATAAATAGCAAGTATGTATAACCGAAAGATTATCCGAAATCCGATTTATTCGATCTTTCACAAACCGATTCTTTAACATTATACGATTCTCAAATCTTTCTTTAACCGTTGCTGACCAGAGCGGATACTATCTGCCTATCCGAATGGCTAATCAGAGCCAATAACTCATTTGTTCATTCGATTTTACTTTACTAACTTTTATTTTGAAAACTGCTTTTTTATTCTACAACATGCTTGCTAATCATACACGGGCTATACCGACCCGGAATGCTAACTCGTCCTTTTTCGGCGCATGCTTCTCTATCCTTCTGACCGAATAATGACATATGGAAACGCAATCCAGAATCTATTAGACTTACTCAATTTCAACATTCAACTCCGAGAACTCACTCACGGAGTTTACTATGATTTATATAGCTAAAGCCGCTAACTTGCCGAAGAAACTCATTTCACACACTTAACTCGAGTTATCCATCACGGACCAGGCTCTTGGCTTTCAGCATCTAGCTATTTCTCCCAACTGCATTCATGTAGACATCAATTAGCACTAAATACAACATTATTCTGAAGGGCGATGTCACTTTTCGATATAATTGTAGCTTAAACTTAGGCTTATCAAGACGGTCGAAAAACTTGCTATTTTTAAGTCCGTATGGAAGAAGTATTCACTTCATGCCTAGGAGCACATAATAATTTGGAGCAATTTTTACTTACCTTGGTCCGGTAGTCGACAATTGCCGGCCGTATTTTTGCGAAACAAAATCGTAAGAATGCTCCTCGCCGCTAAATACCTCTACTCCGAGGTTAATTTGAGTTTAGACTATGTTTGGCAAAATAATCAAATGATTATATAACAACTCTTTCGTTCCCTCTCTATTTTGTACGAATTCTCTGGAAATTCTTAAGGATAATGACCAATTAAAACCGAAGGGCTTTATATATTGGGCCCGGACAGGCCCAACGTGTCACGAGCCAACGCGGTGGCCCCGCCCGTGACAGCCTGGGCCATCACGCAGGGGCTTTGCCGCCTTCCGCGGGTGGTTCGACAGGATTTTCATCCATCTTTCTCGGCCTTTTCCTAGCACGTAAGGACTTTCAAATATGCTTAACTAACGTACAGTAGGCCAATTCAGACGCCGGAATCTTACGGGTGTAACACATCCCCAAAGATATTTCATAACTTTATCAGGGAGTCAAGAATAGCGTATATATACTAGTTGATTTATTCGTTAAGATATGTAAGATTTGATTAAGGTGACGGATAATAATAGATTATCGATAGATGTGAGAGAGAGAGGGAAATGCAGGATTTGCACCTCCACTTTTAGATGTGGTACGCCTTCCATGTTTCCGTTTCATTGTAGTGAGAAAAGGTTGTTCCTACCTCTTAGTTTTGGTTCCAAGATAGCAAGGAGAATAAGGATTGAGGCGATGTTGCCAAAGTAAGCAGTAAGTGAAGACGGATCGGTCGATTCCAGAAAGTGTTAGAAAGAGTAAGGAGCCCGCGATTACGCAAGTTGTCTATCTCTCACGGTAATAAGTCGTAAGAGCTTATAAGACTGGGCTAGCTACTCAAGTGGGTGTAAAAGACCTATCAAAGATGAACTCCCATTAATAGTTGTTTGAGTTAGAAAAGGCCAAGTCCTCCATAACACGTTAACTGACGGCAGGATACCTGCAAGTTAATGGTTATGATTTCAGTAGTGGTATCGAAAGGTAGGGAGGCCATGTGAATCAGATGGGTCCTGGATCACAGCCGAATAAGTATAAGCCGAGACTTGACCAAAGAACCTTATTAACAATGTAAGGCAAGCCTTGAACCCCGCAGCTCACTTAAGCAAGATAAGGAAGAAGCAGGAATACCAAATTTTAGGGAAATTAGAATCACTCCAGATTGGAGAGAACATCGTATTGAGGACTAAGCCTCTGACTGACAAACAAAAGAGACAAAAAAGAAGTTTATAGTCCGGTATCGTTATGGTATGTCCGCCATAGGGGAAGTTAAGAGACTACCGACACGAGACTCTAATCCAGTAAGACCTGGAGATCAGGCCTGGGCAGAGATGTCACGGCCCTCATTATAATGCCAAGTAAGGCCAAAAGATCTTGATGTTGGACCCATGCTGCAAGAATGGCGGAATTTCAAACAATGTACTATAACTAAAGTGCATGTTAAGTTAAGCTCTGCACGGGATGAAAATCCATTGAAATGATACGAGAGGACAGGATATCATTGTAATCCGCAGAAGCGGTATATCATGCAAAAAGTGAAATTCAGTAAAGCATGTCAGAGATTACGTATCACCACAAAATTCAAGATGTATTGTACATAGTTGTTGATATATATATTGTTCCAAGCATAGGAAATTTGAGCCTAAGAAATAATGAATGACCTCACGAATTTCGTCGGGTCATGTATCGAGTCGTTAGGTGAGCCGTCATCCAGTAGAAGATTTTGCGGAGCATGAGCCATTACTTCACTTCATGATTTGCGAGGTCTTATCACAAGTCGTTATCACTACCGACCTGAATTCCTAGTTGACTTAGGATAGGTATTTTATGTCTATAAATATTTTTTTAGGTTTATTTTTTACGCAGTTCTGACCTTTTACTATTACACCCCGTAGTTTCTATCATTTAGCCGATGCGTACGTACGTATGTTGAGAGAGCTTGGGGCAATGTGACGCATGTGAGAAGGGATCGAGGAATGAATACATGAGCTTAGGGTCGAGCGAGCAGAGGTCTGGAGCCGAGGCGTGGCACACTGTGGCGCCGTGCCGCACAGCCTCCCATGGCAAAGGGAGAAAGCCGCATCACGCGCTCCCTTGGCGCATTGGGAGGCGCGCTGGGCCTATACCCTGCCGCGATGGGAGGCACGTCGCGGACCCTCCCCTAATGACCTATATATATATATATATGTGTGTGTTTCAAGTCTAAATTCATTTCATTTGGAATTAAGTCCTAAATCGTGAATTCTGCATCCTCGACCCTACGACACTCTCCTCTAAACTTTCATCGCTTTTTCATTAAATTACGTTGTTAAACTATGCCCAAACGCAAATTCATTTTGTGGATAATGAGTTCCAGGCCTATGAGGAACGTCCCTACGGAGTTATTTATAAATTTGCTCGGAGTATCGGAACATCGCCGAGTAAAGTTGTCGAAATCACTTCTAATCGAGTCCTAAGTGACTGCAAGTGACTGTGAAGCATTTCTACCTCCTAGACTCTCGGGAATTTGTGGGTTTTTGGCTGAATTAGATGAAGTTGAGTTGTAGTCAATGTTCATTGAAAGATATCATTAGTTGTTGGGTCTTAGTATTTGAAATAGCCTTATTCTCTCAATGTAAAGGAGGCAATTGTGTGGAATTACTAGCTTCAGGTTGGAAACTATTTGGGTGAGCGAAATTTGGCATCCGATGTATGTTAAGGATTATCTCTTCGGTAAGTTATTCTCGTCGTATACTGATATGATCTATGCCCTAGAAAGTAGATGATAATCTGGTATGTTGTGATTAGTCAAGCTAGTAGTAAATGATCTTATATGTTGTGATTAGTTGTTGCTAGTAGATAATTATCTTATATGCTGTAATTAGTCAGTTAGTAATAATGATTTTATATGTTGTAATTAGCTGCTGCTAGTAGATAAGGATTGTGTATGTTGTGGTTAGCTTCTATAAGACATATTAAGATTATGTCATAGTATCCCCATCGGAAAAGGGTATGTTAAGTATGACTAACGATGGGTGCGCCATGTGGAGTTCCCCGTTCACCCGTTTTTACCATTTAGAGGTATTCTGATATTTTGTTGTCGTGCCAAGGCCTTAGAAGTTTATGATTAGTTGTTGGGCCTGACTTGGTAAGTTGATACATAGGGCGTAGCGTGGCTATATAACTTTCGCCTTGATGCCTATATTGTCGCAGCTTTCCTCAGGCCGCGCGTACCTTGACACCTCCAAAGGCCGAATTGGGATAGGGTGGTCTTACTCTTGAGCCGGGCACCAGGGTTGCCTAGTGAACTGAGCGACAACCTGCTATATGATTAGCTACCGTCGTCGCGGGCCGTTAGTTTCATCCAACTCAATGCTTGTCCTACATGCCGCCGATCACGGCAAAAATATCATGCCCGTGATACGCTTTACAACTTAGATTAGTCTTGTTGTCTAAGTTATCTAATTCATTTTCATGTGATTTTATATAAATGTGAAGATATGTGCTAACCAACATGATTAGCCTTTGTTTTGTAGGTTTTGATGATTTTTGAGGAGCTAATCCATGAGTTGGTGAAGTAGAGGCTTGGAGATCTTAATAAACACAGCAAACTCACGGCAAGAGGAGGCCTAAATAGCCTTACCTGGGTGCGTCGGCAACGTGCCACGGCAGGCAGGTTGCCCAAGACAGCCCACCCGCGCCGGTTAACGTGCCACGGCAGTGGCCGCGCTGGTCAAGAGGCCGCAACGCTGGGCTTCGGGCAAATAAGGCTAATGCCGCTAACGCTGCGGTGCCGCCGAGCTGATTTTTCGGGGTGATTTGCAAGCTCACGTTTGGGCGGTCACGGAGGCAATGCCCGCGTTGCACCCAAGTGACACATTGCTTGTTATTCCGGAAAATTTCTACTATTATAAATAGCACACTTAGGTTTATTATTTTCACATATTCTCACTTGGTGGAGCAAGAACGTGGGTTACAAAAGTAGCTGAGAGGACGAAAATTCTTAGGCTTTCTACTCCCTTTCTTCTTTCTTTTCAATTGTTTGTAAGGATTTATACCATTTAACGATGTTCAATCCACAAAATGAGTGGCTAATTCCCTTCGCGAGGTTATGAACTATTGTATTGAAATGTAATTGTTGATTATCTGGTTGTTTCATCTTTTCTTCTATGGTTGTTCTATTTAATTTTTGTTCTTACTGCATTAATATCTGGCCAATGTTAATGTAAATCAAAAAGTCCGATTTCACCCGAGAGGGCAAGAAACTGGAAAGTTGGTGGAATTAATAGGATATGATCTGTTCTTTGTTTGGGAAAATTGAGAATTGATTTACCTTCGTGATAGAAATATACCCGAAAGTCCTATTAGTCAAGTGTGGAATCGGTTTTGTATGGCTTGAACATGGTCTTCTTATCACAGAAATGTAGGTGGAAGGTTCATGATTCTTAAGTTGAAGCAATACGAGAGTTTTAACTAATAGGCACAAGTTCCTACTCAGCAACCGGAGAAAAGATAAAACCACGAGATCGATGATTACTTTTACATGTTCATTTAGCCTCAGCATGCTCACATTCATTGTTCAGACTCACTTGTATACTTATTCTACTTTAGTATAAAAAGTTAGTTTACAAAATATAAAAACTTTCTTTACACCGTTGTCTTCATTTTTAGAGTTACAAAGTAAATTAACACTCAGAGAAGGTTTTACCTCAGAGTCCACCCCCGAGGTTCGACATTCCGGTTCTGTGGGCTACTATATTATTTGTACAACCCGTACACTATGCTCATCAAGTTTTTGGCGCCGCTGCCTGGGAATGGCAATAGGTAAAAATTTTCTTAAGTGTTAGTTAATGAATTCTATACAAGCGTTGACAACGTGTTTTTAATTTTATTTTTTTAATATTTTTGATTTTTTTTTCTTGAATTCCTTCTTGACATGACATCGTGGAACACAATGGTTTAAGTGGTGGATACTCATATTTTGACAAACCTTTTCTCTCGAAGTTTCGTAGGACACCACCGGTGGCAACATTGTAACACATGCAATATATGTGGTGGCCAAGATTTCCATTGGGATGGTTGTCCAATGCATACTCCTTCCTCGAACCCCTACTATGATCCTTCGTTGTTTTTGATGAATACAGGCATGCCGAAAATGAGATTTGGGACGCCAAGACCGATTAGAAGACATACAAACAACCTCGAAAATCGTAAGCAATGAAGGAGGCACGACAACATTGATAAGTCGAAGAGGAGAATGCAGAGACTTCAAAAATGATGAGCGCTAAATTCACTCCGGAGATGATTACTGAGGCCGAAGCTTGTGATCAATTGCAAGTGATGGGCTTGTAAATATATTTAAGAGGAGTTACAAGAGGAAGACAAGGGTGAATTTTCAGATGAAGCCCGACATTTAGAACTCTCTTGAGTGTCCCCGTGATGAGCTCATACTTTCAGAAAACTCGTTCAGGGAGAAAAGATGGAGTATACCCTATTTGAAAATACCGAGAGATAGATGTTGATGAGAAGAGGTATACAAGTAAGGAGGTCAATTGCGTTGTGCCGTAATCATGGTGCATTGACCTCACTAAGCATTTTCATTCTAATTTTGGGCCGATTTACATAGAAATAGAGTTTTTCAAGCCGGATAGAGAAATGTCGAGAGGAGGACCAAGGCCTCATATATTCGGAAATTTGTTGATTCTAATAGAAAACTCACTATTTTATGGGAGGACCACAAACGCCAAAAGTTCATCTATTGCTTGGTCCTTACAATTTTTCACCACCACCCCGAGCATAAAAGAAAATTAGAGAAGAAATTAGGAGTGAGATCTCATATCCTCAAGCGTGCAGGAAAAGCGTGGAAACGTAATGCGTCAAGCCGCGACGCAAAATTAGGCGCCGCTTGGGAGGTGCAACCCAAGGGTACCACGTGGTATCCATTTTAATTTCTTGCATTTTTACCGATTTTATTTATTTTTCATCCTTTGTTGTTTTGGTGGAAAGCTAAGCACGGATGGAGGGGAAGTCTCGAGTACCATTGGAGTGAGGAAGCAATGCTATTGAAGAGAAAAAGTGTGGGGGTCGAACACCCACCCGCGTAGCAAAGGATACTATGTTGTTCAAGCAAAAAGCCTAAAGGCCTCAGGAGTATTTCTCACCCTCTTAAATGCTAACTTGATGCTACGAGGACATAGCATGATTCAAGTGTGGGCATGCAGGAAAATTTCAAGGAAATTTCAAAAATTTTCAAAATTTTCCGTGCTTAACAATTATAGGTGAATGTAATGCTTGTGTGAAAAGATTGGAGAAAGTTGAAAAAATTTGTGAGTCAAGCATGAATTCATCACCCGTTGGTTTTTCTTTTTTCGGTTTTTTCCGACTCTGTCTTTTGAATCGAAAAATAAAATTTTTTATTTTTTATTTTTTATTTGTCTCCGTATATACGTTTTAGTCGTAGTTAGGGACTGGTTCCGACGATGGATGGATGACGACCGGCCTTGAGGAAAAATTAGTCAATAGGTTGGCTTTGAACCGTAGCTAATTGATGCTTGATATTCTTGTTACGTACTATATATGATTATAGATGCAAGTATGTTTAGTGTGGAAGCATGCAAATGTATAACATTGTTTGAGAATCTAGGTTCTTGAATTTGACTCCAATATGATTGAAGCTTAATGTTTGGAATTCTTGTGATTAGCCGAGTAGGAGTCTCGCCGAATGTGTCGTAAATTGAGTACGTACATGAAAGTGTAAGGCGGTTTTTGAGTATTCTCAGGCTATTGTGGAATATCTAGGAGCTTTCCGGTATGTTTATAAAATAAAAATGAAGGATGTAAATTGTAGGAGATGATTTAGGCATTTCTTTTGAATGAACCTAATCTTTAGCCCTCGCTTACCTAATACCTTGAAATATTAATCCTAGTCACCCTCTATCAGCCTAGCCGTCTCTTTTCGATAGCCGCAACATAAGCTTAATCCTTTTTATTTCATTAGCCTTGAATTTGATCCAAAGCTCCTGAGCGCTTAAAAAAATCCGAAAGAGGAGTTATATAAGAATGAAAAGAAAGGAAAAGTGGAAGCTGTAAAGTTGGAGAAAGGTCAAAGGTGCACTTGTGTAAAAATGGTTGATTATTAGTAAGGAGTAAGAAAACAAATGAATGAAAATTATTTATACAACTCCTTACTAATGAGCTAAAAGTGCCTAAAAGAAATGGGGGAACAAAGATAAAAAGAAACTACCAAGGATAAAAAGGTGAAGTAAGGGAAGGAAGTTCTAATGAGTGTGATGTATTGAAATAGTGGAAGATAGTCACTACACGATCACAATAGTACCTACCTACACCTGAGTACATAACAACCTAAGAAGTCCTACTTGATCTTACATTCGTACATCCTCAATTAGTGGAGTAAACACTAAGGGCAAAGCTTTATGGGTGACATGGTGCATGGGAATTCTTTGTGAGAGTGAGGAAATTTATTCATGTACCCACACATGTTGTGATATAAAAAGTGTTTTTGCGTGTGAAATTGGGTAACTCTCTTTCCGTGAGGGCACATGTTTAATGAAGATAAATTCATGTGGGAACTCTTAATCGGTTGATTTGCATGAGTTTGCTTCGATTGAGAGTCGATTCTTGAGGTTAAGAAGTTTTAACATAGTTGTATTTCATTTCATTGATCAAATCGTGCATGCTTTATTTTTAGCTTGTTATCTTAAATAATCATCATCGCCGTAACTTGAATTATCTTGCTAGACTAGTTATGTGAGAGTTTTCATTTACATGAGATGTAAAAAGGTTGTTCGAGGACGAACAAGGCTTTAAGTGTGGGGTTGTGATCACGGGCAAAAATATCATGCCCGTGATACGCTTTACAACTTAAATTAGTCGTCTTGTCTAAGTTATTTTATACATTTTCATGTGATTTTATATAAATGTGAAGATATGTGCTAACCAACATGATTAGCCTTTGTTTTGTAGGTTTGGATGATTTTTGAGGAGCTAATCCATGAGTTGGTGAAGTAGAGGCTTGAGACGGAATAAACACGCTCATGCAAGAGGAGGCCTAAAATACTTTACTCCACGTTGCTGCAACGTGCCACGGCAGTAGGATTGCCCAAGATGTTTCACTGCAAGGCTAACGTACACGGCAGGTGGTGACGCGCGACTAAGAGGCTGCAACGTTGCCGCTTGGGCAACGCGCTTCACGCCGCCAACGCTCGTGTGGTGCCGCGAGGCCGATTTTCTAGGGTGATTTCAAGAAGCCTCCACGTTAGCCGTGCTCACGGAGGCAATGCTCCGCTGCACTCCGCGTGACACGTTGCTTGTTATTCCGGGAAAATTCCTACTAATATAAGTAGCACACTAGGTTTATTTTCACATATTCTCGACTTGGTGGAGCAAGAACGTGGGTTACAAAAAGGGGCTAGAGGACGAAAATTTTAGGTTTTCTCTACTCCCTTCTTCTTTCTTTTTTCAATTGTTCAGATGATTTACACTATTTAACGATGTTCAATCCACAAATGAGTGGCTAATTCCCTTTGAATGATACAGTGAACTATTGTATTGAAATGTAATTGTTGATTATCTGGTTGTTTCATCTTTTCTATGGTTGTTCTATTTAATTCTTGCTCCTTAGTGCATTAATATCTCGGCCAATGTTAATGTAAATCCAAAGTCCTAAGCCACCCGAGAGGGCAAGAAACTGGAAAGTTGTGAATTAATAGGATATGATCTTTTCTTTGTTTGGGAAAATTGAGAATTGATTTACCTTCAGGATAGAAATATACCTGAAAGCGATTAGTCAAGTGTGGAATCGCTCTTTTGTATGGCTAGAACATGAATTTCTTCATCGCGAAATGTAGGCAAGGTTCATGATTCTTAAGTTGGGTTAAATACGAGAGTTTTAATCTGAAGGCATAAGTTCCGACTAGGCAAACCGAGAAAAGAAAAACCACGTAGATCGATGATTAATTTCACATGTTCGCTTTAGCCTCAGCATGCTCACATTCATAGTTCGACTCTCACTTGTATACTTATTCTACTTTAGTATAAAAATAGCTTACAAAATATAAAACTTTTCTTACACTCGTTGTCTTCATTTTTAGAGTTACAGTAAATTAACACCAGAAGGTTTTACCCCTGTAGTCCAGTCCCTGTAGGTTCGACATTCCTGTCTTTAAAAAGGGCCACTTATATTACGTTGCACAACCTGCATAACTTGCGGAAGCTCATCGCCCGCTCAGAAACCACTCCGCTTACAAGTCCGATAAACTAGTTGATGCCCCAAGAGGGAAACCTTATTAGTAGTGAGATGAGGCCAACGTCCTGCTACTCTTAGCAGATGCCCAGGCACATGCTGCCGGAAGGATAGGTCCGCATATAGCTACCTAAGTGGATAAACCATCTGTAGGAGCCAGAAATTCATACGTACTAAGTTAAGGTCCAAATGGACTAAATCTATATCACGGTGTAACTTCCAGGCTAAGAGTTATAGTAAGCTATCTGTGGAGAGGCAGGGCTGACCGCTGAACATATCCGCTAGTAGCAGCCCAGAGTCGCCTCAAGCAAAGGAATCATATAATGGGCCGTACGACCTTGTTGTTCACTTGCAGCGAACTTATCATTTACGGTGGAGCCCAAAAGGCTCAGACATAGTTACAGGAGCCCAGCAGACTCAGTTGCAGATTTAGAGGCCAGGTAGGTTAGCTGTAGTACTAGTAGAATCATAAGGACCTTATTAGGGATATATAGATGAATTGGCTTGCCGAGCTATGTGGGGCCCTATAAAGGTTGAGCCAGGTTTTTTTGCACCTTACAGCTTCGGCCTGGGTTAGGTTCTTGCTTGTATACCTGCTTGCTAGATATAGGGTTATGGATGTATAGTTGTGCAGCTTCATCTCATATTCATGTAGTGATTACTAGATGCGGTTATGGATAAGAAAGCATACAGTGCCACCGCCCCTTTTGCTATTTGGGACAGCTCATTTATCGCCTATATCTATATTTTATTACCGTCTTACATATTCGGCATATTGTACTGATGTCCACGCATGTGGCGCTTATAGTCTGCAGGTTTAGATAGACAGGTCTGTGGACTTCAAGAAGGCAGCCTATTCCAGGCCAGCAGATCGTTAGCTCCTTTATCTCGTAGCTGTCGCAAAGGAATCTCTTGCTCTTTCGTTGTACAGTTGGGTAGGTCGCCCTGTCCTGACCACTATTCCACTCTTAGAGGCTTGCAGACTACAGTCTTTCAGTTGTGGGCTGCCAAGGCTACGTGGGGCCTAGTTTAGTTATTTAGTTAGTGCTTTTGTTGGCTATATATGAATATGACCGCCTTTTTCATTCTCGGCAGACTAAACAGCATAGTGGTCTTATCAGCCCGCATAGATCCCCTTTTATTGTCATGTTGCTAGGTTAGTTATTTTCCTTGAGGTTGTTGTGTGGCCTGTTGGCCTACCGTGTTTACAACCGAATATAGCCCTTTTTTCGTCTTTGAGTTGCTGCTAGCACCGTATGCATATGCCCAAATTGTGTCACTTACAGTCCCAAAGGTGACATTATGCCAACTATGCCTCCCAAGGCGGAGCATGACAGTTACGACTTTTAACATATTTTCACTTTTATTGATCAATATTAAGGTTCATGAAAAGAATTATTCGAAACATGATCTAGAATTGGCCGCGATAATTCATGCTTTGAAATTATTGATCTTAGATTCTTGTTGATTAATTACGACGGTGTTTCTTCTACAAAATATTGTAAGTTACAATTATGAATTTCCTTCTACAATTCTTAATTGTGATCTTCAAGCATGAGTAACTAAAACCCATAACTAGGATCATGGAACCATGATGAAATTCAACATGCAATAAAGAGAAAATATTTAGTGAATCGTGAATGGGGTTTGTGCATGTATTATTTTCCCCCTTCTTTTTAATCAGCTTTGAAAACGATCGTGAATGTTGAACGCTTCTTCTTACCACTCGATCAAGGGGGGTAATGAATGGGAAAAGGGATTAACTGAGATTCAGGCTATCAACCATCATCTAACAGCTTGGACCTTGTCCTAATAGCTAATCATATCGCAGCACCAAGTATACATCCGCATACGAATCAAGTTGCATGGTGGTAATCATCTAAATAGGGGACCAAACCAATACAGGAAGCTAAATTACCGATATTGCATGTTAAACACCTAATAGATCACTAGTATAAAACGCCTTATTGTTATGAAGTCATGGGGAACACAATCCTAGTCAACTCACTCTTTGAATACAATCAATTTTAATCAAGGATCTACTCATTGCTCTCTACTGTTTTTCAATATTTCTGTTATAATTTCTCTATCCTAGGAAATAAGTAAGCAAATTTCGAATGCGAATTAAGGTCCTTGCCATATTTCTCATGGGATCAACCCCAACCCCGGTCAGATCCTATATTTGAACATCGATCATTTTATATCTCATTACGAGGTATGTTGAGTAACATCACCAACCAAACACTCTTCTAGGCGCCTCCTACCACACTCCCTAAGCTGGAAAAATATGCTCCCTATCATGCTCCTCAACCCTAAAGCTCGACGCCCGCCTTCCGATCTCCTTGAGGTCCGGATGGAATGCTGGCTGACGAGGGAGCTGAGGCCGACGTGACCTCTCGTGGAACCGAGGCGATGTCCACCACCATATCTCCGTTGGAAATGCCCATGGCTTCCGTTCGGCCCCTTGGCCTCTCTCTCCTTCTCCTCATCTCGCTTCCGCTCTATCTCGTTGGGCATATATTATCAAGAGGGAAGACATCTATATCATTAATCCACATGGCGATCCTGCACTTAACCAAGGAATCTGGCCACCCCATTCAGAACTTGCTCATACGAGCCCCCTGGACGCTGAACCATCTTCTGAGCATACTTGGATAGCCGGGAAACTTCGGGCATACCGAATTCAAATATATCATTTTACTTCATGTTGATGAACTCTTATTGCCTTTGCTTCCTCAACTCGGGAAGAACTCGTCCAAGAAAGTTATAACAAACTCATCCCAACCTATGGGACCGGCTCCGTCGAACCGATGACTACACGCAAGTGCACGTGGTCGAACAAGCAGTAAATGGCATAAGCAAGTATTGATCCCACAGGACCGGACTACGGTATAAATCTACTCAAGTGTCAATAAACTTGGGACTCTAAAATGCGTACAACAATGTGAAGAAAAGTTTTTGTATTTTGTTTCCTAATTTATACTAAGTCTAAAATGAATATACAAATTGAGTCTCAACTATGAATGTGAGCATGCCGAGGCTAAAACGAATACAGAGAAATAAATTATCGATTACAAGTTGATTAATCTTTCCTCCTATTGCTGGGGTCGAATTATTGCCTATGGGTTAAAACTCTCGATTTAACTCCAACTTAAGAATCATGAACCTTCCACCTACATTTCGTACTAAGAAGAAATTCATGTTCTAGCCATACAAACCGATTCCGTAATTGACTAATACGACTTTTAGGTATATTTCTATCCCGAAGGTAAACAATTCCCAATTTTCCCAAACAAAGAACAGATCATATCCTATTAATCTACAACTTTCCAATTTCGTGTTTCGAGTGAAACCTTACTTTTTAGATTTACATTAACATTGGCCAAACATTAATGCAAAGAAGAACAAGAATTAATAATAGAACAACCATGGAAGGAAAAGATGAAACCAAATGATCAACAATCACATTTCAATACAACATTCTAACTCAAAGAAGAAGTGAAATTAGCCACTCATTTCCAGGATTAAACATCATCAAATGAGTGTAAATCATACAAACAATTAAAAGAAAAGGAGAAAGAGATAGAGAAAACCCTAAGATTTTCGTCCCCTCAACCTGTCGTAAACCCACGTTCTTGCTCCACCAAGTCGAATAATTAAAATTGAAACATATTCTATTTATACCGGTGGGAATTTTTCCTAATAATAGCTAACGTGTCACGGAGTGCACGCAGAGCACCGCCTCCGTGACACAAAGACGAACGCGGAGGCTCGGAATTTGGTCAGCCCGGTATTTAAATCCCAACGCGGCACGGCATGCAACGCGGAGCTTGACCAATGTGACACGGCACAAATGCGTACCCTTACTGGAATGTCAAGTTCCATATAATTAGGTCCAACGTGCCACTATGTAACGCTGACCTCCTCCTCGAATTTTTGCCACTATCATCCGGCGTAATGCATCCGCGATGGCAAGCGTGACACTACTCCATCACGGAGCCCCTTTAATCCATGCTTCTTGCCATTTCCTTGCTCGCTTCCGAGTCCATTTCCATTCCTCCCAACATGCATCTTAGCCTTCGAAATTACATTTTCCCGCAAAACAATGCTAATCATGTTGGTTAGTATAAATTCACATTTACTACAATTTACATGAGAATGTACAAACATCGTTAGATAAACAAGACGAAACAACGCATTTGAGTATCACTTGGGCATATAACAGCCCAAGACTTACCCCACATTCTAAAATCTTGTTCCTCGTCCTCGAACAATACCCACACCTCATGCAATTGACACCCAATCATGGCTACTTTGGCTCGACAATCCGAGCTACGCTTATACCCGACTATTTAATATAGCAAATCATCAAGAAAACATGCATAGTATCATCAATACAATGACATCCAACACATCAAGACCTCCTAGACTCGCAATCGGACTTCCTGACATCAAGAAACTCATGCAAATTAGCCGATCAAGATATCACACATTTAAATTCTAACTCTCGTCAAGCATGTGCCCTCACAATACAAGAGAATTTCCCTTTTCAATCACATGAAACTCTAAACATTACATGCAAAAAGGCATATAAACCCGATTTCACTCTCTCTCCCAAAAGAATTCACATGCATCATGTCATGAACCTTAGGCTTGCCTCTAGTGTATTACTCCACTAATATAAGGACGCGTGATGTGGGATCACGTAGACTTAACGGGTTGTACGTAAGCTACGGAACTAGTAAAATACCGGCTAACCAATAATAGCAACTAGCATCCTTAAGCGCTTTTTCAATACATCCCATCACCATTGTGGGCATTGTTTCTTCTTCATCCTCCCATTCTTGAAGTCTTTTCTTTATTTTTGTCCCCCCACTTCTTTAAGCACACCCGCTTAACAACAAAGATTAGTTATACATCTTTTATTTTCTTTAAATCCTATGCACTTTGATTTTTTTCCTACTTTCATCACTTTGCTTTATTTTCTTTTCACCGTTTCACTCCTTGACACTGCAGGGGAAAATGCTTTTTTCTTGAGCGCTTAAGAGTTTTGGACGATTTACTGATAATGAAAGAAAGGATTAAGCTTGGTTTACACCTTTTCGACAAAAGAAAAAAATAGGCTAAAGGCTCAATGGGCTAACTAGGATTTGACATTCGAGGTGGGTATGAAAAGAAAAAACTTTAGGTTAAAAACAAAGAAACGCCTACATCCTTTCCTACACTACACTTCCTTCATTTCATTTCATACACACAACAAAAAAAGTTCTAGACAATCCACAATAGCATGGAATAATCGAAACCTGACTAGACACTCAATGTACATGCTCTACTCAAAACATATTCACGTACTCTTCAATCCGCCTAATTACAAGAATTCAAACATTAAGCCTCAATCACACCGAATCAAATTCTATGGCCTAGGTATCTCAACATAGTTACAAAATTGCATGCTTTCATATGAATCACCTTTTGCATTCTAAATATCATGTACAACACGCAACAAGAATTTCTGCAACCATAAAGTAGCGACACGCATGGGGTACAAAACAAACAAACAAACATACCGTACAAAACTACTCCTATCGACTACATTTCCCTTTAAGACGGCCATCCATCCATCATAAAGGAACTGGCCACTATTTACTACTTCTGGCTTCAATGGGAATCTTCTCGTAAAAGAACCGGGAAAACAAATGTCGAGAAACCCAATCATAAAACAATAATCTAAAAATTTTAAAAATATCGATGATTTCGATTATAAAAAAATATTCTAAATATTATTTAATATTAAAAAAACTAAAAAAAATAAAAAAAATAAAAAAAATAAAAAAAATAAAAAAAATAAAAAAAATAAAACATACACACAAAAAGCACAGGGTCACAATTTTTCCAAGCACAACAATAGAACATGAATATCAACAAAACAAGACAAAACCCAACACCTAACTACTCCCCACCCCACACTTTAAAACCGAACACTCGTCCCCGTGTTCATAAATTCAACATAGCACAAAAGTGGGCGGTGAAACTCCCGATCAATCGAAGTATTCAACTTCTTCTCGCCATGTGCCGCTGCCTCGTCTCCCATGTCTGAATCGCCCTCGCTGTCCTCATGCGACTCAACATCGTAGTCCTCAATGACAAGTCTCCTCATCTATGGGGACATCGTCATCCACGGGCTCCACAAAAAAGCTGGGCCCACCCGACATAGAGCCTTGGTGTTTTCGCTGAAGGGGTAGGTCTAAGCCGAGCTGCCAGCTCATCCTCCGTTGCCGGCCTCCGCCTATGCGCAAATGAGCATCTCGTATCTCTCGAACATGCGGGTCCATGTATCGATCATCCTCTGACATGTCGCTTCTGGGCTAGTGTAAGGACCGCCCGTGAGTGGTGTCGGGTGCCTTGGTCTTTGTGACGTCCTACGGCACGCCTATCCATTTCCAGGATGTAATTCAGGCCTTCTTCCTCAACATCCTGTGCCCTCAGAACGTGGTCGCCAAGCCGCCAAACTCCGTGCCTATGTTCCCGACGCAAATGGGCTCTTCACGGCGATATGATCACCGCCCCAACATGAATCTCCAGCCTTTTTCATCAGGGCATACACCAAGCATAGCCGCGATCCCGGGTACATCTGTCATGTGCACCCCGGAATCAAGCAGGAACAACAATTTTCAATGCATCCTGGGCTTCCCTGCTTCATTCCGTGAGTGTGGCAATGTCTGGGCGGTGGGCCTCTCTCCTTACGCCGCTCCAACGTGCCGCCGGCAGGCTCCACACAAGGTGCGTTTGATATCCACATATGGTGGAAGTGATATTAAGCTGTCGGAGTACATGGGCGTTCGTGGCTCATGCGTTTCAAGATGGCATTTAGGTGATAGGGCTCAAGAGCAATTTGGCCCCTTATTTTGACTTCCGGCAGGATCATGGAGCGTCCGTTCCAATTTGCATAGAACTCCCTGAATCAAGTGCAGATTGTACCCTGGGCTCTTCAAGATGAAGCTCAGCCCGCAGTGTCAATCTGGTGGACAATTCGGGAGGGAACTCCGTGCCAAAGGCTCCCTGCAATGTGCTCCTGGGAAGTACTTATTCCCTCCTCGTGCTTTGTATACCACTTCCCTTCCTTCGTCACCCATCGGGTTCCGTATTGGCGGCGTTGGCCGCGCGAACTGCTGGTGCCACCGGAACTGCCGCTCCCGCCCCACTTTTTTCTACCGACGCCCGATGTAGACGCGCCTTCCCTTGTCTTGCCTCGTTGCCATTGTTCCTTGCCAAATCAAGCATAAATTCCAAATGTCAACAATTAAAATTTAGTTGAATTACGGTTGGGTTAGGCTCGCCACCCCACACTTAGTCTTTAGCTACAATTACAAAGATTACGGCAAGATCATCCTTATTTCCAATTTACATTAAAAAAAAAAAGCAACAACAAACATGCCTCTGTGCATTCAGAGAATTCGACTCCAGATAAATTTTCTGGTACTACTCGTACTTCGTACAAACTAACCACAACATTACCATCGATCACATTTCTATACATAGCACTTAGCAAGAAAAAAGAAATTTATCTTCACAAACTCATACAATTCACCAATTCTCAGATATCACAATTTCCAAATAATTCCAAAACTGGCCGGTCTTGCAGCTAGCATATCAACATTAAGCACAACCAACGCATTCCTCACTCCAACATGCACAACCCAAACAAGAATTTTCACATTTCAACTAAATTTTCCCCTTTCCATATTCAAATTCAAACCCTAGCTCTCTCTTACAAAAATTCTGATCAAGCTAATGTATTTATCGGGCTCATACAATCACAATGTGATATTACGAACATCAATCACAACTTAAACGAATTTAAGCTCACTCCACATAGGGAAAGTTTTACTCACATCACATGTTCAAAATCGAAAAATTCGACAAGAATTGAGATAGAGTTGAAGAACATACCTTGAATTCGGGTATGAAAGGAAGAAACTGACGAAAATTGTGCCCAGGTCCCTTTCACGCCAAAGGAGAAAGGATTTTTGGAATGTTTGTCGCGAGGGGAGAAGGAATGGGAAAAATGAGGCAAAATCGGGTTAAAAGGTGGGAGCCGGTCACCCGGCAACCCTGTGACTCCGGATGCAAATGACACTCACCTTGGTCACGGAGGGTAATACAGAAAATAACCCTCTTCGTGGCACTGAGCCATTGCTGGGTGTTCGGGAATCTTAAAAGTTCCAGATTTACACCCCTCAACGTGTCACGGAGGGTAACGCTGAGGTCCTCCGTGACATGGAGCCATCGCGGTGGCTCACCTGTTTTGCCACTTTTCATTTTTCTTACCTCGTTTTCCTATGCGCTTCTTTGCATTTTGCCCTACGATCAACCCGAAATTTATCTTACCACAAGATATCGCTTAGAATCCCAAAGGTTTGAAGAACACAACACAATATTTTTTTTATATTTACATTTTTATATATATATATATTTTTTTCTTTCTTTCTTTTTTCTTTTCTTTTTTACTAACTAATGCACATATACAATACAACAAATTCAATGTGCTGCCTCCTTGCAAAATAAGCCAGTTTACCGCCGCTGCTCGACGTCATTTACGCTCATTCAGCCCTCTAGGCATTTAACGTTTCTTCCGAACACGCCCTCAACCATGTCATGCTTACCCCCTCTCCAAAGGGTTTCCCCAATAACTCCCGAGACTCAACGCCCGAACACTGAATAATCACGTTGATCATCGAGATTCTCATACACGGTTTGAGCTCTTTGTGGCCTTGCACACATCAAACACCTCCACCTTGTCACCGTGCGCCGCATGGTTAGCTGCCCCGCAACACATCAACCGCCGCTTTCCCGGCTGCCAAAAAGGACGCCCCAAATAAATGGGACTTCCGCGTCGCTCAAGTCCAAGACAACGAAGTCTACCGGGAAGATAAGGAGCCCACTTGCACCAGCACGTCCTCCACAATGCCATCAGGTTCGCCAAGGAACGATCTGCTAGTTGCAAGATCACTCGTTGTTGGTCTAGGACTCCCTCAGTCTTCCCAACTTCTGAATACCGGCGTTCAAGATCAGTTAATGTCCTCCCAAATCACATAGTCCGCTTTGTGCCTCTGATACTCGCCCAATTGTAATTTGTATTGCAAAGCTCCTGTGGTCCTTGAGCTTGTGGGTAACCTGTTTTGTATCCGGGAAGTGCACTCCTCCTAAGAGCCACCGTAGCGTACTCAAATAACTCCGTTTTTGTTCGGCTAATTTATTGTCCTTGATATACTTCGCATTTCTAAGACTCCCTACAAAACATCAACAAGAGGTAAGTTAATGTGTACCTGTTTAAGCACTCTTGATGAACTTCTTGAAACACGCTTCCTCCTTGTGTTTCTTTAATCTCGTGGGAACGGGGTGGTGGTCTTTCTCGTTCAAGATCCATTTTCTTCCTCTCATTACTTTGCTCCCTCTCGCTTCGCCGCTCCCGATCGGCCGAGGTGATCTTTTGGTTCCACTCTCCCTAAGCTGTAAACCACTCCCCTTGTGGTCACTGCATTCACTTGCTTGGGGTTGGGATCGTGTCACTCGGAAGTCCTCCTCTAGGCCTTGTTTTCGGCTCAAGAAATTTCCAACCGGTAGCTCTGTCGCTTGTAGCCAATCGACAGCTTACATCGGCTTCGCCAATTCACATAGTCGCCCCTGCAATTGAGCTTGGTTAGCTATCATAGTTTTAAACATCTCTCAATGCTGGGTGATGGTGGCGGAGGAGGTGCATTGTTGGTTTCTGCATCGCGACCGATAGCTCCCGCCTGGGTCCTCCCGATTTCTCTCGCGCCTGCGACTCGAACTTCCGCCTAGCGGTCATATAAATTTCAAGAGAAATTCTGGGTGATTCCTCCAGTTAGAATTGTAGCTGTTACCATACTTCTGGTGATTATTCCTCTCGTGCATTACCAACAAAGTTCACCGACCGATTTGCTCCACAACACTGCCAAATTGAGTGTTCATTACTCCCGCACACTCACACCTCAAATTTGCTGCACCGCATTCACTGGGGCTGAGACTCGCATTCAAACTCATTAATGAAGTGGGTGTTGAGCTGATCTGCAACGCAGCTATCTATGCAGCGATAGTCAGAAACCATCCACTTTTAAGACTCACTGCCTCTGCTCTTCCTTCAAGAGTCCCTGGCCCCACTGACACCCCGCGAAATACGATTCAACAAAGTATACGCTCCTCGTAAGTCTTTTTCTAATGCTTGTCCCCAAAATTCGAGTCCAGCAAAATTTTTGTGTGGGGTTCCAAACATTCTATAAAAGTGTGCACCAAAGACATCAATGATTGGTGGTGATGAGGACAATCCCGCAACATCGATTTGAAATCTTCCCGCTTGATACGTATTCTCCCCTTCTCTTTGTTTAAAACTTGGAATTTGACTTAAGTCTCGGGCTATTTTACCGGATGGAAAGAACCGCATCAAGAACTTCTTTTGCAAGATCATCCCACGTGGTGACGGAATTGGGTGGCTCGCCAACCACCTTAAGCCCTGGGTGCGAAATGGAACAATGTAAGCCCGACATAACCGTTGACACTCCAAATGGGAATGTAAGTGTCACTATCTCCAAAAATTTTGAAGATGTTGTGATCCTCGTGAGGAGACCTCGTGAATCGCCCGCTAGTATGCAAAGAATTGCACCATGTCTCCCCGTTTAAGCTGAACCTCCCTCCCGGCTCACAAAGTTTGCGACCCTAGACGTGACATTGCTAGCATGGGATTGCCACGCGCAAACTCCGGCCTAGCCGCCATTTCCGGCACTAACACCGCCCGCACAAGTGGTGGATACTGTGGTTGCTCCAGATTGTTTGTCTCGAGCAACCGCAGCCTTTCTCTCTAGAGCTTTCCGTTGACGATGGAATTGTCTTTCCGGCTCTAAGGAAGGATCCACCAGCCTGTCCCTTGCCGTTGTTCAACATAATTTACATCCGCAAAATACGTGCTAAGACCAAGTTGTCAACACTAATATAGAAATAGCAAACTAACACTTAAGAAAAATTTTGCCAATTTTCGGCCCCTAAGAACGGCGCCAAAACTTGTCCGTCGGCTCCTAGATGACTAAACGCAAGTGCACGTGGTCAAACAAGTAGTAAATGGCTCAAGTAAGCCAAGTATCGATCCTGTGACTTGACTACGATATAAAATCTACTCATGTAATAAACTGTAACTCAAAAACGCATAACAATGTGAAGAAAAGTTTTGAAGATATTTCAATTATACAGTCAAAGAAGATACAATGAAATTGAACTATGAGCGTGAGCATGCCGAGGCTAAACGAACATGGTAGAATAAATTATTTATTAGCAAGTTGATTAATCTTTCTCCTAAGCAAGGTCGAATTATTGCCTATGGGTTAAAACTTTATTTAACCTAACTAAGAACTTTGAACCTTCCACCTACATTTCGTGATAAGAAGAAATTGCGTTCTAGCCATACAAAACCGATTCCGTGAATTGACTAATATGACTTTTCTCGTATTTATCCTTAAGGTAAATCAATTATCAATTTTCCCAAAACTAAGAAGATAATATCCTATTAATTCACAACTTTCCACTTCGTGCTTCGAGTGAAATCGGACTTTTTAGATTTACATTAACATTGGTCAAACATTAATGCAGTAAGAACAAGAATTAATAGAACAACTATGGAAGAAAGATGAAAAACCAAATGATCAATCACATTTCAATACAAATATTCTTAACCTCAAAGAAGAAGTGAAATTAGCCACTCATTTGTGGATTAAACATCATCAAATGAGTGTAAATCATACAAACAATTGAAAGAAAGGGAGAGAGAGATAGAGAAAAACCTAAGATTTTCGCCCCCAACTTCCCCGTAACTCCACGCTTCGCTCCACCAAGTCGAATAATTAAAAATGAACCTAAGTGTTCTATTTATAACTGTGAATTTTTCCTTAATAACAAGCAACGTGTCACACAGTGCATCGCGTAGCACTGCTTCCGTGACACGGCACGAACGCGGAGGCTCTCTGGAATTTGGTCAGTCTGTGCATTTAATCCTTAACGTGGGCACGACATGCAACGCAGCTCGACCAACGTGACACGGCACAAATGCGTACCCTTACTGGAATGTCAAGTTCCATATAATTAGGTCCAATGTGCCACGGAGGCAACGCGGACCTCCTATGGAATTTTTGCCAATTTTATCATCCGGGCAAATTGCATTCGCGATGGCAGCAGTGACACGCTCCATCGCGAGCCCCTTTAATCCATGCTTTCCTTGGCCATTTCTTGCTCGCTTCCAGTCCATTTCCGCCTCCACATGCATCTTAGCTTCCTGAAATTACATTTTTCCTGCAAAACAATGTTAATCATGTTGGTTAGTATAAATTAACATTTTACTACAATTTACATGAGAATGTACAAACATCGTTAGATAAACAAGACGAAACGACGCATTTGAGTATCACTTGGGCATATAAATATGCCCAAGATCAGACTGCACCAACTCCCCTGCTCTCCTTCCACTGCCGGAACCATATTGAGCAATCCCCTTGAGATGATAAGAGGCCAAGTTTGCACTATCCTCTCCTGAAACACCCATCACCTGGGTAATCTTCTAGGCCTCCTCAATAAACTCTTGTGGGTCCTTATCCACTTTTGACCCATGAAACTCAGGTGGGTTCATCCTGATGAATTCTCGCACCCTAGCTGCCGCCGCATTCCCATTCTGGTTCACATGAGCCACAGTCTGCTAATTGACTTGGGCGGTCATGGCCTGTGCTAACATCTGAAATGTCACCCTAAACTCGGCATGAGTAACCGCTCCAATATTCACGAACTTGGTCATATGAGCCCGACCAACGAGCCCTTGGATCAGCAACCATCTTCGGAGCATACTTGGATAGCTGGGTAAACTTCAGGGCATACTCCTGAACAGTCATATCATTTTGCTTCAAGTTGATGAACTATGTTGCCTTTGCTTCCCTCAACTCTCAGAGCAAGAACCTGTCCAAGAAAGTCGTAACAAACTTATCCCAACCAACAGGGCCTACACTAATACCCCTGTTCTCCCTCCACTACTAGAACCATATATGAGCAACCCCCTTGAGCTGATAGGAGGTCAAGTCTACACTATCCTCTCTTGAAACACCCATCACTTAAGTAATCTTCTAGACCTCCTCAATAAACTCATGTGGGTCATCATCCACTTTTGACCCAAGAAACTCGGGTGGGTTCATCCTGATGAAGTCTCGCACCCTAGCTGTTGTCGCATTCCTATTTTGGTTCATATGAGCCACAACCTACTGATTGACCTACGCGATCATGGCCTGTGCTAAAATCTTAAATATCGCCCTAAACTCGGCATGAGTAACCTGCTCTGATAAAGGATCAGCTGGAGCTGGTGGGGCTGACTGATGCCTATCTCAATTGCCATTGCCATTGCCATTTTCATTGTCATTTCTTCTTCCATTGACTCGGCGGGGAGGCATGCTTCTGCAAACGTGTATAGCACTAGTTAGAGGAATAGAGAAATGTACTTCATCGCATGACATAAATCATGAAAGAAGGGAAATTTCCTAAAACATCTCATAGTCTCTTCCCCCATAAGTGTGGTGGGCTTCACACCTATGAAAAAGACTCTACTTAACATGGCTTTTAGATAACCTAGGACACACCTAAACCTGGCTCTGATACCAAATTTGTCACGACCCGAGCTGAAACTCTAGATCGAGACACGGGACCTAAAACCACGAATGGCTCTAAGCTACACCTATGAAAAAGACTCTACTTAACACGGCTTTTAGATAACCTAGGACACACTTGAACCTGGCTCTGATATCAAATTTGTCACGACCCGAGCTGAAACTCGAGATCGAGACACGGGACCTAAAACCACGAATGGCTCTAAGCTAACCCATGGTACATACATAGCATGAATAGGAACATTATTAATGCATAAATAAAGCATGAACATGACATAAGTGGAAGTCTGCATGACATAACAACGCGAACATAAGCACAAGCCAACATCGCTGACCCATCTATACGTAGTTGTCTGAAAAGCCTCTAGACATCTGATGAGTTGATGGGACAAAACACCTAACTAGCTCACTCAATCTTAAACTAAAAGACATGAACAAATGAGACATAATCAAAACTGATATCCTCGGATCATGAGGACTAACCAAGACTAGGATAGAGCTGGACTGATCGGGAGCAAGCTAACGACGAGACTGATATGGATCACCCGAACCTATATCATGAGATAATATAGCATAGAGTATGCGGTTAGTACTTTGAATGTATTAAGTATATAGAGAAAGTAAAACATGCTAGTAAAACGATAGTCTGAAATCATGAATATTAAACAAGATAGAACATGAGAGTAAGGAAACATGTTAAAAGTCATATTCCCGAAGTAATCATAATAATGAGATATTCATTATAAGCTGAATATAATGACTCAAGGTTCAGAAATAGAAGTCATGTAGAGCACCATACTTGAAATTATAAGTCAAAACTCATAAACTGATGAATGGGTCAAATATGCTAATAAACATAATATCATAAAATATGAACGTGAGTAAATGAAAGCATGAGGAACAATAGGAGGCTTTGTCTTAACCAACACCATCACAATAGCGCTTACGTGATGCCCAACTATCTCACTCAAGTGGGCAGAGCCGTCCTAAACCTTGCCAGGGCAAAGAATGATGGAGGTGTGATATCACTAGTGTGCCCTCAGACGGGGAAACACTCTTTGGAGAGGTCCTAAATAAGAATATATACCTATGATGGCACGTAGTTATGAGATCGGGGTCCTCAGAATCCCTAGCATACTCGGTGCTAGACACTTCTCCCAAAACATGCATATTGTTCATAATCATATTCTCAAAATATATCATTTACTTGGGAATCTTGACTCCAAACATTTCTTTAAAACTAATCATGTAAGTCTTGGCGAAAGTCATGTTAAAACATGACTTTACATGGGCTGGCCCGAAACATGAAATCATACATACTTGAATTAAATTTTATAAATCAAAATCATGGATTCATAAGTTTAAGAATCCATAATATTCGTTCAGATAATTTATCATACTAGAAATCATCGACTCATAAGCTTGAAATTTATAAAATCATGCATATTAGGAAAAAATCATCATAAGCTTGAAATCATCAATTCATGAAGAACTTGAGAGTAAAATTTGCCCTAATAACTATATTTCATCAATTGGAACATGAGAGAACTGAACCCATAGAGATATCATGATTAATTACATGAAATTGGGTTAAACCCTAGAATTTCAATATAACATGATTGGAGACTTGAAATCATAGAATAGAGATGAAATTGGGCATGAGGGTGGAAGAATTTTCTCCGTTCATAATCCAACATACCCGGGCTTGAAGAATCCTCAACTTGATTGGAGACCCAAAGGGAATTGAGGGGAAGATTTGATGAAGAACCTTAGCTTCTCTCGAGGGGAATTGTTCTTCACTTAGGGGTGTTAGGAGTAGAATGAGGATTTAGGATGATTAAAACCCTTAAAAACAATCTTTAGGAGGCTTTAAATGACTTAGTTTAAGAGTTATGAACTTAAGAATTATGAAAACACCCTTAATAATTCGACAGAAAATTACTTACTGCCAGACCCAACGACCCACACGATGATCCGTCGGGTCTTCTAACAGGTCGTCGTCTGACCTGTTGTCACTGTATGCTTTTCCTCAAAAATTTTTTATCTTTTCTTGATGCCTCACTTGACTTAACGGGTCACTTAACCAGTCGTCAAGACTCTCTAAAACTCAGCTTTCCACCATTTTCATGCACCTGACGGATCACTCAATGACCCTTCAAGTAACTTAATGGGTCACTTGACGACTCGCCCTGTATCCTAGTGCAGGTTTTTCTATTTTCTCCGTTTTAGCCCTCAGGTCTAATCCATGGTGGACAAGATGAGGGATGCAACCTAAGATGATTTGAGCATGTGAGGAGAAGATGAACAGATGTCCTAATGAGAATGTGTGTGAGCTTGTCTATTGTGGAGGTAAGAAGAGGTAGAGGTAGGCTAAAGAAGTCCTTGGGAGAGGTGATTAATCAGGACATGACAACTCATGTAGCTTATCGAGGATATGACCCTTGATAGAAAAATATGAAAGTTGAGGATTAGATTTAAAGGTTAGTAGATAGTCAAATGTATTTTTCTTTTTTAGTTTTATTAGTATATCTCTCCTACTATCATTTTCTTTTATTTTAAGATTATCTTTGTTTCTTTTGTTTTAGTAATCGTATTATATGTTGTTTTTATTGTTCTTTTTTCATTGTTTTTACTTTATATAATTGTTGTTTGTTATTCTTTACTTGAGTCGAGGATCTACCGGAAATAACCTCTCTACCTTCACAAAATAAGGATAAAATTGTGTACTCCAGACTCTAATTATGAAATTATATTGGATATGTTATTATTGATACTCATATTTATTGATATATAATCTTAATGGACTAGAAAAATAAGTTAGAATGAGTAATTAATGTAAAAGCAAAACATGAAAAAAAATATTATTTTTTCTTGGAAAAAGGGGCCGGGAAAAGAATCTTTCCGAGGAGTGACCCCAAGTAGAAGTTAGAGAATAGAGAAGGAATTGAGCCTTTCCTGAAGGATATAGGACTTAGGACACAAATTAAATGATCGAACTGATGAATCTTAGTCTAGGTGGAGTTTACCAGCACATAGGTAGTCTAAGTTCCTAAAAAGGGAGTCTCTGACTTCCACTTAGCTATCTCAACTTTGTGATTTAAAGCAAATATATCTCACGTTAAAAAAGTGGTGCAAATACGTTTCAGATACCGTTTTTGCTAACGGACTTTCTTTTTTGATTTAAAAATTATTTATTTTTATATTTTTAAAATAAATATAAAATTATTTATTGTCCGTTACCCATTTGGAACTAAAATGACGAGTTGCATTTATTATTATTACCGATAATATGTGTAAGTTATTCTTTATTCTTGAATTCTCTGGAACATGGTCCATGGAACTAAAGCTGGACCTTCCTTTTCATCCTTTTCTTCTGCCTCGACTCTTTGCGTCTTCTTCTCCCCTCCCCCAATAACAAACCCAGCACCCCCTATTATCTTCAAAAACCCTAAAACTTCATCACTTAAAATCTCCCTTAAACCCTTTTTGGAAAAAGCCCTAAACTTTACCCAATTTTCTAATATTTTTTTTAAAAGAAATTGCAAGGTACCAGTATACACGGGCCACAATCATAGACACTACAGTTCTTCATTGTAGCAAAGACTCAAACATTCTGCTACTTTACCCACTTCTTTGAAATTTGGATCTTTGCGGATCCGTTTTCATTTGTGGGTCTTTGGAAAATTTTGCAAAAGATAGAAAATGGCTGCAAATCGGAGACGGGTTGGAGATGATCGTTTTTACAGCCCGCCGGCGATGAGGAAGCAGCAAAAAATGAAAGCCAAGTCAAGAATTGAAGCGGAGAGTCGAACCGAGTCTGATGATGGAGCATCGTCAACGGCGTCGGTTTCATCGATTCGAATTGAGAATTTGACGAATTTCGATCGGTTCTTGGAGCATACCACTCCTAAAGTTCCCGCTCAAGTTTTTCCCAAGGTATGAACTTTAAGAGAGAATATTAGTTTCTTTTGTTTTGGAGTTTTTTGTGCATTATTAATATTGTTTGTGCATTGATATTTGTTTTCCGGTGCAGTTATTTAAGAAAATGATCACTTCTCTTGTTTGCTAATTATTAGCTATCAAATTAATCTGTATGTTTTATCCTATTGGGAAATTAGGTTATAGATATTGGGGAAACATGAAACTACGCCTTGATGTAAAAGTTGCTGCATTTTAGGTGTTTGTGAATGATTTCAAGAGTTTGTATTGTCAGTGTCACAGGATTATGCTTAAACTGAACATTGAATTTTTTACACTACTTTACATGGAATTAGAATAATAATGAGGAGAGCTGTATTATTTAATCTATTTCTCATATACATGGACAAATTTGTAACATTGAATCCTGCTATTACCGGCTAGACAATATTCTCAGAAACTGGACCTACCATTAGTAACTAAAGGAAATTTACGGAATTTCACCTAGTTTCATGTGCATGCATATGCCTGCATTTAGATACTTGGTCGTATCGTGTGTGTAAGCCGTCTGCATGAATCAGGTGTTTGAATGCAATGGTTTGCTACTCACTTCTCCCATTTGCATGGAAAACCTTGTTGTATAATGTGTTTATGAAAGGCCAGATTTCTGCTAATTTTATGCTCATTTCTTCCTTAAATCATACAAGTGAATAATGGCTCAGTAATTGTCTCCTTGGCTTGGTTATTGAATTCCTTCATGTAATTTAGATTTTATCTCCTCATTTGTTCAGTGGCTTATTCATAATGCAACAAAGCAGAAATTTGTGGAAAATCAGTTTGAATCTTTTGATCTCCTGATATTCATTCAAGTTAAGCTAGTGCATTTGCATATGTGCAGACAGTCATGAGAGGGATGAAGAATCTTGACAATGATCCCCATCCATACTTTGTCTTGGGTGACCTTTGGGAGTCTTTTGGGGAATGGAGTGCATACGGAGCTGGAGTTCCTCTGATTTTAAATCAGAGTGATTACGTTGTCCAGTATTATGTGCCATATTTGTCTGGGATTCAACTTTATATGGATCCTTCGAGGCCCTCCATCAAGCAAAGGTAAGCTTGTTGTGCACTTTCTGCCTATTTGCAGATGATAAAAATTGTAATTATTCATGCATATTGGTCTTTGAACGAATTCATGTGCGACTGTTTTGGGTGACAGGGAAAAAGTGTTGAAGTGTTTCCAGAATAATGCGTCTGATTTCTTATTATTGGTTAACGTAAAGATGCATTCTCCATTATGTAATAAATGTTACCTGTTCTGTTTGAATCACAATTGTCCTCTAAAATGTTCAGTTCAGTTGTGAGAATGGTGATTTTAGCCTAGATTCTGGTTAGCTTGGAGTTTGGTTAATGTGAAATTTTTAATCTTATTTTCTTTTATCTTTTCTAAGCTTGAATGTGACTCTTTATGTAAAAGACAAGGTTAATGAGAAGTGGATATCTGTACCTCATGGCCATGGCCCTGCCACTCAAATGAAATTGAAGTGTGCACCTTCTTCCATGTGTCATATTGTAGGATATAGGTTTTCTATGTTTGTTCATGGAAGGCATATTCTTAATTATAAATTTAGCTATTGAAGCGCTTCAGGTTCTTCATAAATAAACTATAAGCTCATGTATAGCAGAAAGAGTGACCTTAAAAATTGTTTAAGTGTGGACATATTTGACAGGGTTATGATATCTTCTCTTATTGATATGGCCTTGCACAGGCGCAAGGTGTGGCATCAGATGTGCATGGATTGTCCTTAAAGTTGAATTCTGTTCTTGATTATTTGCTCGGTCTTTACTTCTTTGAAGTTTTTATTTTACTCCTTGCTTGAAGACGGAGGTAGCAAAATGTCTCAAGGCTATTAACGTTTTAATTGTGCTGCTCATCTTACCTACCAAGTGAAAACTTGGTTGAAGTAAGAGCTATCTTCTTTAATCTTTGAACTTACAGACTTCTCTGTTCTCTTAAAAGTGAGTTCATTTCAATTGATTGGTGGCTTTGCTTGTGGATAACTAGTATGCATTAGCTGCATTTTTTTTCAAATAACAATCTTGGGCTTTTTCCAGGAGACCAGGTGAAGAAAGTGATGCTGATTCTCTCAAAGAGACAAGTAGTGATGACAGTAGTGAATATGGAGCTGGAGCTTCAAGGATAGCCAGTAAAGTTCATGGAAGTTGGAATCAGCAGATTTTAATTGGATCAACTATTGATGGAATCAAGCATCTCTCCCTAAAAAAGGACTCTTTCTTAGAATCTTCAGGTGATGAGAATGAAATGGGGAACTCTCCTGGTCTCCTTGTATTTGAATATTTTGAGCGAAATCAACCATATGGTCGTGAACCTTTAGCTGATAAGGCGAGTATTTTATCTTCAAACAGAAGTTTGTCTGTCTTCCATTTTTTTCCTGTGTTACATTCTTTTGCCCATAACACTGCAGATTTCAGGCCTTGCATCTAAATTTCCAGAACTGAAGACATATAGGAGCTGTGATCTTACTGCTGCAAGTTGGATTTCTGTGGCTTGGTACGATTTTCTCTTTTAGCCTTCACCACACAGATTCTTGTGTAAACTCACTTGTTAATACTGAATTGTTTTTTCCGCTTATCCCATTATGAAGGTACCCAATATATAGGATACCAACAGGACCAACGTTGCAAAATCTTGATGCTTGCTTTTTGACATACCATTCCCTCTCAACGCCTTCTGGTGGTATGTCGTTCATCCTATTTCTTCTCTATTTATGCTCAATTCACCGATAAAATGAGGGAGGAGATTGTTCTTGAAGTTGCTGACTATCTATTGCTTACACTTTTGTAGTTCCTAGGACTGACTGGCCTCAACAGCATGGCACAACTACTATTAAAGGCATCATTCATGCTGGTATATCTGCCAAGCTACCTCTCCCAACCTTTGGGTTGGCCTCTTACAAATTCCAAGTATCTTTTTGGTATCCCAATGGAGTCCATGAATGTCAGAAGGTCAACTCTCTGTTACGAGCTGCTGAGAATTGGCTCCGACTTTTGCAAGTTAATCATCCTGACTATAGTTTTTTCGTGTCACATAATTCATATAGGAGGTGAACCTTGTGTTATTTTCTTGTAAGCATAACATCCTGAGATGCTTGTCCAGCTGTAAAAAGTTGGTTGCTGTGGGTATAGCAAAACTAGACTTGAAAGTAGTCCTCTGTTTACATAGTACAAGCTTTTGTACTTTTATCAGTTACCGCTAGATGCATGAGTGGTAAGGTTTGCAGTAGGGCCAGGAGTGATAATGAAGGTTAGCATCTTCACTGTTCCCTATAGCGCCTCATATACATTGGAGCTTCCTCAATCAACAGTGAGTTCCTGGATCTGATGTTCTGATGACAGTCGCTTTGTCAAGCTAGCTCTTTCAACTTAAGCTCAAGTTAACGTTGATTTTGAAACAATTAGGTTGATTCTCTGTATGTTGTGTACAAACGAATGGTCTGTAATACCTCTAGTATAGTATAATCTTACAGTATATGACTTTGTATATAACTATGTTTTTAGAGTCTGCCTGAGTTTACTACTTAACTCCGACTGATCGAATGACTAATTTAATTATCAGCCACGCCTCTATCTCAGCGGATAAGCTATGCACATTCTCTATGCAATTCTGCTTTGAGATATAGTTCGTTTAGATGCCGATAATCTGCTTCAATACCAAATATATATTTTTTTAATCAAATGGCCTTGTTATAAGGCCTTGTTATAAAAGATAAAACATGGTCAAAAACCAAGACAAAAAGGAGGACCATTCCAAAAAGGGAATCGGCCCAACTGAAGGGGTCGAGGCCGGAATAGTAAAGGACATTCCTCCTCGATCCTCTTAAGTCGTCTTCTTCAATCTACTGTCGACGTCGGCATCGCACACCCAATGAGAGGAGACTTCAGCTGAAGACCCTCAGTAGTTGCATTGGAGCTACATCGGGTAAGATTAAGCACTTGCTTGCTAGAATCTTCTGATTGAGCGAGATTCCCCTCAACTGATTTGGTTGTAAACTTTCATATCTAGATCGATGCCCACAAATCACCGTAAAGCTAGCTGATTTGAAGCAAAGCATACAATTTTAAAATATCTGAAAGATTTCACAGATCCCCATCAAATCAGGTAGCTTTAACTCAGATTCGTTAGCTAGATTTGGAGTGATTGATTTTCTTGACCAAATCGTCTATTGAACCTCTTCCAACATGTTGAGTTGACAGAGGAAGCTAATATCACACAAATCTAAAGACACAAGCTGAATCTGATTTTCTTGACCAAATTGTCTATTGTACCCTTCCAACAGATTAAGCTTTCAGTGAAAGCTAATACCAATCGGATATAGTCTCAGTAGAAAATCTATCAAGGAATCTAGAGACTCAAGCTGAATCAATATGTAATTGGTAATCTTCCAAGTTAGAAAAGCAAAACTTGTAATAGCTTGACTTGTATGAAAAATTTACTATTGTGTGTGTTTCCTTATCTTTGTTTTTTCAACTTAACTTTTTAAAGAAGCTGTTAAAAGATCTAAGAGACAAGGAAAACTGTAGAGCAAGAACTTGAATGATTTACATATGAGTGTTTATCCTTCTTGATCTGATGCCATGCATGAACACCTCAAGCTTTTACTATGTGACGTGGTACCTTCAGGCAGTGTAAACAACAATATACCGTTCACACTAGCTCTGCATCATAACTATAGTCTGCTGATTAGTTGTGTCTCTATTTAACAACTAGAGTCTAGCTACACGTATTCACCTCTAGTTTCTTACTAATAAAATTAGTAAGAGTTCTAGTTGTTAGTTTGTGCATCTAATCTATAGTATTTAAGTTAAGCGCAACATTTAATTAAAGTATAACCTGTAAGCAACTGCATTCTAGGGAGTTGTCCTTCACCGGTGATTTCTCCTCTATATAGTCCTTGTCCTAATATAAGGTAGTTGAGATTTGTCTAAACTTAAGATCTTCTTTCTGAAATCGGAACCTCATGGAATATATTAAACTGAAATCCACCTGCAAAATCAAAAGCTAAGGTAATGAAATAATCAACCAGACTGTCTTCCTTCCTTAGACATGATATATTTGGACTTCCTTATCTCTCTTCATCAACTCTATAGCATACACACCTATAGCAACACTCCACGGATTTGTCCAGCTTCCATTCAGAACATTTTTCATCGTGGTGAGTCAATCTCCAAGATTATTAGAAGCAACTGATTCACCACACAGTGTTCCATCCCTTCTTTGATTACAGCAGCCTCTGCACATAGATTTGTCCATTAGGTGGTTGTCTACCCTTAGCACATATTAAGTTTCCATCTGAATCTCTTAAACAGAAAACCATAGAGCTAGGGCCTGGATTTCCTCTCGAGTCACCATTTGTATTACATTTGTACCAGCCTTGAGGAAAAAGATTCAAGTGTACCATTTTACCACCAATAAGGGGTCTGTACCTTTCCAAATATTGTACTTATTGGGGCTAAGAGGAGGAATATTTGTAAGCCAGGGGTACTTTATTTTAGCAAACAAATGAATAGTTCTGTTGATGTTATATGTGACTGTTGTAGGAATACGTGCCCTCATGAATAGTTGTATTTCTCCATTTTCAAATATGCCATAAAATCACAACAGAAATGACTTGACATATAGACTTCAACTTTTGCATTGCCATCAACATTCCACCATGTTCTCATTGTCTGCTTGAGTTGGACAAAAAGGCCCTAATCCCAACAGCACTTGAATAGTAGCACTTTTTTAGCTATCTTACTTAAGGAATATGTGATCCATAGCATCCTGTCGGGACATGAGCAACATGCATACTTAGACACAACTGAAATTTTCATCTTGAGTGGACCTTCATCAATAGGAAATTTAGCTTTCCATAGTCTCCATAGGAAAAGTAAATTTTACAAGGAAATCCTTTCATCCATATCTTCTCAAAATGTATGTGATGCTTGTCTTTTTGTCTCAATAGATTCCAAGTACTACTGATTGAAAAATTACTAGACCTTGTTAATATCCACCAAAGCCTGTCACATTGGTCTGCTCCCATCATGTTGCCAACCTTCTAATGAATCAAATTTGGTAATAGGTGGTGTAGTTTATCATAGTCCTACTGGCTCTCATGCATCACTTAAGCCACATTTTCGTTGATTCTTCTATAAGAACACTTTCATATGCTTGCAAGTGCAGTGGCCCAAGTTGTGATCAATTATCAAACTAGAAATTTGATGTACACTGCAAGATTCCCACCATATAATATTCTCCAGTGTGTTTGTTCTCTAACATCCTCTTCCATAATTAAGAACCACCCTTCCATATTACTAGAGTAGGAATTTTTCTTCTTGCAGTACGTATTCCACATATAGTCAGTCCATATTGATTTGCCTATCCTGAATCTCCATCATAATTTTGCTAACATATCCTTGGACACATCAAATATGGACCTAAATCCAAACCTCCCTCTAGCTCAGGTAGGCAGGCATTTTCTCATGCAGACCAGTGTCTACTTTTGGTACCTTGTTCCAAAAAAAATTTGGAAAAAATCTTATGGATCCCAACCAACTCACATTTAGGAGGAGTAAGAGCAGATAAGATGTAGATAAGATGTAGAGTTGTCAAAACGGGCTGGCCCAACCCAACCCCAACGGGCCAATGAGTTAAACGGGTTAGGACAGGCTAACCCTTTTAACAAAAGGGCCTTAAAAATGGCAGCCCAACCCAACCCTAAGCGGGCCACGGGTTAGGACGGGTTGACTCTTTAACAAAATTTAAACGTAATTTAAAACATGATAAATGAAAAAGTGTGATTACTAGAAAATCACCAGCCATTATAAGTCTTTATTTTAATAACAAGTGCATAAAATAATAATTAAGATGAACCGAAAAAAGAACAAATATAACTAATTAGTCAAAAGAAGAAAAGCTGCGTAAGAGGCCAAGACCCAAGAAGAGAAGCAGCGCAAGATTTTTAAAAGTCTTAAACCTAATTCCTTTTGTTGGATGTCCTTATCTGGACTTTCTACA
>JACEIK010003398.1:154799-167692 GCA_018107945.1 Datura stramonium | reverse complement strand
TAGTCCAGTCCCTGTGGGATCGATACTTGGCTTACTTGAGCCACTTACTACTTGTTCGACCACGTGCACTTGCGTGTAGTCATCCAGACAGCCAAACACTATCCCACCAATATATGTCTCGCAAGTCCTGATACATCTTCGTGGATCCCAAATGGATAGAATATCTAGTACCATGTGCCTCATGCAATATCTGAACCCTTAAATTATCGACATAGAATACATAGTCGACCCTAGTATCGTAGCACACCATCTCCCCCTTGGGAGAAAACCTCCCCCTTTTGGCTTCGCATTGCTTCCTTTAGCTTCCTCAAAGTCAGATCCTCATCTTGCTTAGATTTGAAATCGGCCACTAAGGACGATTCTGACCCATTTTGCACAATAACACCACCATTAGTCGAGTCAATCAATCTAACTCCAAACCTTTCAAGTCGATGGACATCTCTCACTAACTCCTTCTTTCCCTCATCCACATGGGACACACTATGCATAGATAGCCTACTAAGCGCATCCACAACCACATTAGCCTTTCCCGGATGGTATAGGACACTCATGTCGTAGTCCTTTAGTAACTCCAACGACCTCCTTGCAGAAGATTTAGATCCTTCTGTGTGAACACATATTGCAAGCTCTCGTGATCCGTAAATATATCCACGTGGAGCCCATACAAGTGATGTCACCAAATCTTTAATGAAAACACCACCGCGGCCAACTCAAGATCATGGGTCGGGTAATTTTTTTCATGAACTTTTAGCTGTCTCGAGGCATTTGCTATTACCTTCCCACACTGCATCAACACACATCCCAGTTTGACTCTCGAAGCATCACAATATACTATAAAGCCATCAGTACCCACTGGTAAAGTTAACACTAGTGCTGAAGTGAGTCAGGTCTTCAATTCTTGGAAGATTTTCTCACAAGCATCCGACCATTGGAACTTCACCTTTTTGTGAGTAAACCTAGTCAATGGGGCTACAATTGATGAAAATCCCTAAGCAAATCTTCGGTAGTATCCTGCTAAGCCGAAGAAACTCCAAATTTCGAAAGGATTCACCGGTCTAGGTCAATTCTTCACTGCCTCAATCTTCTGGGAATCTACCCTTATGCCTTCGCTTGAAACCACATGACCCAGAAATGCCACTGAGTTTAGCCAAAATTCAGACTTGCTAAACTTTGCATAAAACTGACGATCCTTGAGGGTTTGCAACACTATTCTCAAATGCGTGGCATGCTCCTCCTTACTCCGTGAGTATACCAAGATGTCATCAATGAACACAATCACGAACATGTCCAAATATGCCATGAAAACCATGTTCATTAGATCCATAAAAGCTGCAGGGGCATTTGTTAGTCCGAAAGACATAACAATAAATTCATATTGACCATACCAAGTCCTGAAAGCAGTCTTCGGGACGTCACTCTCTCGAACCCTAAGCTGGTGATAGCTGGACCTGAGATCAATCATGGAGATGCACTTGCCACACTGAAGCTAGTCAAACTAGTTATTGATCCTGGTTAAGGGGTACCTGTTCTTGACGGTAACTTTGTTCAACTGCTGATAGTCAATACACATGCGAAGGGAACCATCCTTCTTTCGAACAAATAGAACTGGTGCACCCGTGGAGACTGGCTCGGTCTAATGAAATCTTTTTCCAACAAGTCCTTTAAATGATCCATCAATTCCTATAGTTCGGCTGGAACCATCCTGTATGGAGGAATAAAGATAGGTTGCATATCGGGTAATAGATCAATACCGAAATCAATTTCCCTCTCTGGAGGAACACCGGGCAAATCATCAGGAAACGCCTCTGGATATTCGCACACCACTGAAACTGACTGAATAATCGGGGTCTCTGACTCCACATCCTTAACCCTAACTAGGTGGTACATGAAATCTTTAGAGATCATCTTCCTGGCCTTAAGGTAGGAAATAAACCAACCTGCTGGTACCGCCGAACTACCCTTCCATTCCAACACTAACTCACCCGAAAAATGAAATTCCTCCGTATGGGTCCTACAATTAATTGAAGCATAATATGCAAACAATCAATCCATGCCGAGAATAACATCAAATTCATTCATGGATAACTCTACAAGGTTTGCAGATGTAACCCTATACAACACAGTGATCGGGAATTCTCTATATACTCGTCTAGCTATGACCGAATCACCAATAGGGGTCGAAATAGAAAACGGTTCTGACAAGGTCTCGGGACTAACTCCAAGGCTACTAGCAATGTCAGGAGTCACAAAAGACAAGGTAGCTCCCGTATTTAGCAAGGAATAATCATCAATATGAAATACACGTAACATACCAGTGACCACGTCTAGGTAAGTTTCCTGCTCCTGGCGTAAGGCAAGGGCATAGAATTGGTTTTGGCGTTGTCCGCTGCCGTCACTAGTCGATGCTCCCTGCAGAGTAGAACGGGCTGGAGCTACTGTTGTCTTGGTGTTCTGTGCTTGACCCCTATAATCATCCCGTCTAGCATATGGGCACTCTGGGTGCATGTGCCAATATCTACCACACCTATAGCAAACATCTAAAATGAGCAGGCACTCTTCGGTGTGACTCTTTACGCACTTCCCGCAGGCTGGAGAGGTATACTCTAACTGGGTTCCTTTTTGACCCCTCGACCCTGAGCCCTGCTCCACTAATCACTCTTAGGCCTGGATAGAACACTAGCTGATGATAGTGCTGAGGCTAGTGACCTATGTTGGAGCTGTCGATAGTAGCCACCAATGGACCTCTGATGCGAAAACCTACAACTATCTGTCTGAGCCCTCTTTGCCTCTCTCTCCCTCGCATGAGCTGCCTCCATCAGCTAGGTGTACAACACTATTCGAGGATAGTCCATATCCTAGTGAAGAATGGAAGTCCTGCAATCCTTGTCTAAATAACTAGCCACACCATGAACGAATCGGCTCACCCGCGCCCTCTAATCCATCACTAACTCTGGGGCGTATTTTGACAAACGAGTGAACTCAAGAGAATACTCTAGCACTCTCATCTTTCCGTTCTTGAGGTTCACAAACATAGCATCCTTCAACTCCTTCATTTCCTTAGGGAAGAACTTGTCGAGAAAGGCCATGTGGAACTCATCCCAGTTGATAAGGCCCGGTCCCCCTGCCCTGTTGTCCTTCCATTGCTTGTGCCAAATATGAGCGACCTCTTTTAACTGATAAGAGGCGAAGTCAACACACTCCCCATTTTTCACCCCCATAACCTAGGTGACCATCAAGATACCTTCAATGAACTCGTGTGGATCCTCATCCACCTTTGATCCCGTGAACTCAGGAGGGTTCATCCTCAAGAAGTCTTTAATCTAAGCCACCGCTGTATTGCCATTCTATGGGACCTGCGCAACAGCCTCCTAGTTGACCTGAGCGGTCAAGGCCTGTGCCAACATCTAAATAGCCACCCGAAACTTCGTGTGGGCAGCTGGCTCTAGTGCTTGGGGCTCTTGAACAGGTGGGGCTTGCTGATGCCCATGGTCAATTCCACCCCTATGGCCTTCATCATTTCCATTCCTCCTTCCGTTCATTCTTCTAGGAGCCATAATTCTGCAATCGCGAATAGCACGAATTAGAAGGATGGAGAGGCTTTTCATCGCACGACATAGAACATTAAAGAAGGGAATGTTTCCTAAATTTCTAGTAGCCTCTTCATCATAGGTGTTGCGTGCTTCACGCCCATGAAAAAGACTCTACTTAACACGACTTTCAAACACCCTAGGACACTTCAAACCTATTACTCTGATACCAAGTTTTTCACGACTCAAACGTAGACCCGGATCATAAATACGGGTCAAGGGACTAAGAGAGACCCCAAGTCGACCCATGGAACATGCATACAACTAACCTCATTCAAATAAGTGGAATGAAAATCATAAAAACATAGAGGAAACGTAATGCTAGCATAACATTAGGAAATACTGGACATATTTATAATTGAATACTACATTCTTGTCTGAAAGCCTCAAATACATAAGATGGATTGATGGGACAACATCCCTAACTAACCCAACCAATAGTGAAACATACATAACATGAAAGTCTGTCAAACAGCCCTTGGAATATGAGGACTCACCAATAAGTTGAAAGCGGTAAGCTGAGAAGGACTAAGGGTGAGGATGAGCCTGAGATCCGCACCCTGTATCATGAAACGATATAGAATAGAAAGTATGCGGTCAGTACGTCAAATGTACCAATTATGCAGGGTAAGTTAAACGAATGTTAAAAGTGTAATAAAATCATAAATAAATATAGTAGAAGGCCATCATGCTTGCATCATAAATTTCGTAAGAGAACATAATGCTCAAGACTTTCAGATCATTCATAAATCATTAATCATTGTAATCCTAAGTGAACTTTATCAAAACATAACTTGAGCCAATAACATAAACATATTGATGAATTAGACATGCAGGACAATGGGAGGACTCATCATAACAGACACCATCATGGTAGAGTCTTCCATGATGCCCCACTATCTCGCTCAAGTGGAAAGAGCCGACCCTGGCTTTCTAGGAGAGGGTCGAGCAATGGATGTGATATAACATTGGAGGGGATCATTATCAATATGTCATATCATTTAGAAACCCACGACGACACGTGGTTATGAGATACTGGCGTACTCCTTTGAACGTCGGGCTGCTCGGTGCTAGACAAGGCTCTCAGAAACATGAATATAGGATCATACGTAAATCAATGACATCATGCATTAAGATTCATTGGCTAAAATATAACATTTATCTTCATTGATCCCCTTTAAAATATGCTTATCCAAGAATCATAGGCCCTTTTCATCGACGAACATCATAAATCAATAAGTCATGTAATTCGCTTCATAAATCATAAATCATTCTTCATAATGTGGCCATTACCCAATACTTCATAATATTCAATTATTTCAGAATATGCACATAAAAATGGGTAACTTGAATTCATTCTATTTCGTCATCAATAATTTCAAAATATTGCATATTCATCGCAAACCATAACTTTCATGAACCTTCATCAAATGGGCGTTTTAGATTTAAAAAGCTTGAAACATGATTTAAAGAAAATAATATAAAACCTGCCCATCATTCAAAATTCAATAATTAAAACTCAATTAAATCATACCCAAAAAGAGAAATCACATTTTCATGCATTTGCTTAAAACCCCATAGAACTTGAATAGGAGGATTCACGATTTAAATCGAATTTTGGGCATGTTGTGGAAGAATTTAACCCATTCTAAAACCCTACATACCTAGAAATGGATTGATGCGAAGTTCCTTGAATACCCAAAAAGAAATAGATGGAAACTTGGGGAAGATGATCTTGAATCTCCCACTAATCTCTCTAATCTTTTGCATGAGAATGGGCATGCATAAAGGACTTAACTCATCTTATCTCACTCAAAAAAATATCCAAAATGACGTAGTTTTAGGGTCTTTAAACATGGAAGAGTTGAAAATTCCCTTAAAATTATTTCCCTAAAAACTGCTCCGAACAGACAAACGAACGACCCAACGGGTCTTTGCAACATACCATGACTCGTGGTATCTAGTCGTTGGGTCCACTGCATCATGACATCCTCAGATTCTTCCCATGACTCGTTAGGACGAGTCGTTGCTTCAATCAACGGGTCGTTGGATCGACCGTTGTCAACCCCTTGACCAAATCGGACTTTCCATTCCACGATCCTCACCACGACTCGTGATGGCATCCAACGAGTCTTGGTCTCCATCCGTTGAATGTACTGAAATCCTCAACCCTCAAACAATGACTAGAAAAAATAGTCCGTTGCCTCTCATAACGAATCGTGGGACGCCCCATTATTTCCCCCTCAACCTAAGTCCAGTCCTTCCAACCACTGGTAATAACGACTCGTTGTACCTGACATCGAGTCGTTACACAGTCCGTTGTCTCCACTGCTCCCTGTACTTCCCAAACCACGATAGCTTATGACGACTCGTGGTAGCCAACCACGAGTCGTTGGGTCGCCCCTATCGTGATTTGTTTTACCAGTTTTCTACACTTTTGAAATTCAATTCCTGGGTCTATTCTTAGGCCTCTCCGGGGTGTTACACCACATCTGCCCAAGCTCCCCAGTCTAGGGAGGGAGCTGGAGGAGTTAATCAAGAGTCAGGAAATGACTTGAATAAAGAGGAAGGGTTTGAGGAGACCCAATCAGGTGAAGAAAGTGGCAGCTATAAATCAGCAGAGGGGCTCCAAATGCTACACATGTACAGACCCCACCAAGAGAAAACCGCACAGTCTGGTCGAGAGTGTCGGGAGCCAAAGAGATTTATGAGAAGGGCATTTCTCTCACCTCCAAGAACAATCCAACTCATTGAATAAAGTTGAGGAGATGAAGCGGATATTCAACTTCTATATTTTTTAGTGGATGGACAAGACTCCAGCTTAGTGTACAGCAGAATTGGTCTGGGAGTTCTACGCCAACTATTTGGCAACCATAGAGCAAAAGGTAAGGGAGGGGTAGAAAATAAAAGACCAGCCTCGATTGGAGAGTGTGATGGTCCAAGGACGAGAGGTAGACATATTAGAGTAGACCATCTCTCAGGTTCTTTATGGACCAAAGTTCATGCCTACACAGATGATGCCTGAGTATGACTACAGGGTGGAGGCAATGAAGCAGATAAGGAATTTAGGCTTGCGGGAATGGTAGAGGTAGCTGCAATGGTTGTCAAGGGTGATTTCTAAGAATACGGAAGAAGTGGACTGGGTTACTGCATAAAGTAGGTAACAAAGAACTCACTCAACTTCATAGATAAAGCCTGTTGGACACCAGTACGCCACGGGTTAACACCCACAGTCAACGACAATAAATTGAGTGCTGACAGAGCAACTTTGGTGGCATGCCTCATTTCCTATTACCCTATCAACATCCCGAGGGTCATCGCAGATGAGATACGAAACTGGGCACTGGGGGTGAGCACTACTATCCAATTCCTGATTCTTGTATACAGGTTATGCACAGAAGTAGGGGTGCCAATACGATGGGGTGAGAAGCGGCTGATTGGTGGACAAAGGATTCCGGACATAGGCCTTATCCAGGATGAGATGAACCCGGTAAGCCGAGCCAGGATACCAATCATGATTCCAACAGTCCAGCTAGCAGAGGGCGCACAGGTGAATTCCCCTACTTTATAGGAGTAGAGCGAGACATCGGCTATAGATGCCGGTCATTCAGAGTCAGCTCCTAGCTCCTCAGCTGCACCACAACCTAGCCCATAGACTTAGACACCAACAGGGAATATTTTGGTGCCTCATGACTTCCTCTAGAAACTGGCCAAACTGTTGACCATGGCAATGTGTAAGATTTAAGCTATGATGGAAAATAGAAAGCCATGGGTCAAGGCGGAGATAGATGAAGCAGCTCAGGCTCTACATGCTCGCTTGGACGGATTTGAGAGCAACTTTAATGTGCGGATGGTAGAGAAGACAGACACCAATAGTCTCTGTGAGGAGTTGGGGGATCTTCGGAGTCAAGTAGTCGAGTTGTCATCATGAAAACCGACAGTTATAGTAGCCCCCACTCTTCCAGACCTAGATGTAGAGCTTGATGAGGAGATTGACTTGCCGACTTATTTGGAGCCGACGGTAGCTGCTGGAGGTAAGGGAAAGAAAAGAGTTGCTAAGGATATTGGAGAGGAGAGTCTAAAGAAGAAGAAGAAAGAGAGAAAAGAACGCAAGTGGGCTAGAGCAGAGAGCCTTCGGACTCATGACGAACATATGTCAGAGCTACAATTGCGAGTAGAGGAGAAGGCAGCTCCACCATGATTCAGCCCCATCTTGCTAGTGGTTGTAAGCCTTTGGGTGAGCCACATTAAACCCATATTGACACTGAGGCCGTTGAAGCAGCCAAAATTACTGAGGGGGTAACCACTCCCCCTATGGATACTTCATGGAGTGCGCCGACCACCGCTAGCGCCACGATTACAGCGGAGGTACCTCCTCTGCAGGACAACATGAGCATCTAGAGCACCACATGTATGTTCCCTTCCCTATGTTCTTTTAGTTCATTCTTCGGGGACAAAGCTTAATTTTCAAAAAGGGGAGGGAGTGTACTTGTGATTTTTGGGACTTTTGATTCATCCGAAGGTTTTTCTTGCCATGTTTCTTTTTCCTCAAACATTCTATGTAGTAGAACCAACATGTTTAGGATTTTATTTCTTATTTTGTGATTTTTGTTTAATTAGGAAATATCTTAGGAGTACTCAGCCAATGAAAATGCACTAGTTATAATTTTTGAAAAAATTGACCCTATTTAAAAATTTTTGATGCATTACCTATATATTTGTGACTGCATGCATGATTTCTGCGGATATTTTGATATCATTTAGTTTATTAGCATGAGGAGTCTTGTTAATCCATGTATAAACTAGAAAGGTGAGGTGAATATAAGTCACGTACCATGAGTGAGTGAGGTGTAGTATTTAGTTCAGTATTGTGTTGAAGATCTAGGACTTGCCTGGTTGGTGTTTGCATAGGCTAAGGATGGTTGGTTAGGATATGATCATAGGTTGGTTTTGTTAAAGCTCACTTTTAGCCTAAAGAAGCCTACCAAAATCATATGATTCCCTTGATCCCAATTTTAAGCCTTTAATAGACAATTTTTCTTTGATTTACCAATTTACCGTACCCATTTATTTATAATGAACCTATTTTGCTCCTGGTCCTTCCTGGGATATGGTGAACCTCAACATAGGCAAAATGCCTAAGTTGAGGGTGGCTAGAGTAGGGGTGCATAAGTGATGGGAACGAGAAAAAGGGAGAGAAAAGATAAAAGGTTAAAAATGAGGTTTGGTGTGAAGAAAAACAAAAGGAAATGAAAAAAATAGTTGAAAATCTTGAAAAAGAAATTTCAAAAGAAAAAAATGTTGGAAAAAGTTGAAAATACACCACACCCATACAAATGTACATAAAAGAGGTGAAAAGGGAAGAAAAGGAATAAAAAGTAAAAAGGGTGAAATAGGTGAATGGTGTAGCTAATGTATGTAGTTCCAAGGAAGGGATAGTCACTTATAAAATCTTTCATATTTATCATGTCCATCCCAAAAGCCTACATTATAAGCCACAGCAAGTCCTATAGTGATCATAATACAACCATCTGATAAACTGAAGCAGAGAAAATAAGGGCAATCCTATGGTATCTGATACATAATACTTGAAACTTCTTTGTGAGAGTGAACGCCTTGCTTGTTTATTCCCATTCAATATTTGACTCTATATATGTGAGTGGGGACTTCATTTGTTGTGAGGGCACATGGATTATGCTTACTTTTACCATTGGTGTGTGTGAAAAATATTCGTGACGACTTGATTACCTGTTGATAGCTAGATGACACGTCTTGATCCCATTTTATCATGTTTTGTGGTTGCTTGTGGTACATTAGCTGATTTGTTGGTTCATGGAAAAGGGTCAGAAAATTGTTGAATGTATAGTGCAAGTTTTTTTAGTATTAGTTGTAGTATCCTAGGATTATTTTCTAGTTGAGCGTCATGTTTAGTTTTCCTTTTTATTTGCCTAAGGACATGCAAAAGTCTTAAGTGAGGGTGTTGATGTGTTGTGAGTTTACAACACTTTCGACGCTCAAAACCAAGAAAATAACATGGAATTAGGTATATTTATTTGGATATAAGGCACTTTTTCTTTGGTTACAGTATAATAGGTGTTGGAGAAAAAATGTTCAAAAGATATCTTGAAAGTGTACAAAATAGGCTTAACTCACAGTCCTTAGTACAAGCCGTAGGAAGGTGCTACGAGTCGTACTGCTAGTCGTGAGAAGTTTTAGAAGGCTAAGGATAGAAAGGTGTATCCTATAACTCTCAATACGGTTCACAAGAAGCTTGTATTGGCCGTAGTGAAGAAGTCGTGGGAAGATTCAGAAAATTGCACAAGAGGATGACTCCTGCTACGGATACACAGTACGAATCGTGGCAGCAAGGTACGAGTCGTGGCAGCAAGGTACGAGTCGTACCATAGCACTAATGAACTTTAGAAAAATTTCAAAGTCTCAGAGTCAATACACGGAAGCTCAGTACGACTCGTAGGAAGCATGTACGAGTCGTACCAAGGTCCAACACTTAGCTAAATTTCAGCTAGCCAACGACCTATGGGAAGCAGGTATGACCCGTACAAACCTACTACGGGTTGTAGGACAAGTCGTGCTGCAAGCGGCTTCAGTTATTAAAATACACCTTGTTAGCCTAGGATAAGGATTTTTATGTCTATATAAATATGTTGTATGTTTTATTTTCATGAGAGAGAGGCAATTAGGAGTGATTACAATTGATTAGCGACGAAATTGAGGAGACTTAGACGAGAGAATTGACTTGTTCAACTTGTGATCAACCTTTTCTTGGTTTTCCTTTGATATTCATATTGTTCTTGAGGATTTTGATGATTAATCAAAAAAGAAGTTTTTCTCTCATCCATAATTGTAAGTACTGATTTATGTAGTTAAATATGAATGCAAATTACAATCTTGCAACTATGAGAGGCTAAAACCTCTATAGCTAAAGTTGTGGGAACCATGGTGGATTATAAAGCTAGGGTTACATAAAAGTGATTTGAAACCAATGCAAAACACTTGTATTGTATTCTCTTCATGCTTAAGCATTTCTTAGCGGTGTATAACATTAGGACATGCCCGAATTATTTATTTTCTTCAGTCTAGAGAGGTAGAGATTAGGAAAAGAGAACTACAACAAAGCCATGATCTTGATGATCATTGTATCAACTTGAGTTGCTATCGTAGGATAGTTAAATTTGGAACATATTGATAACGACGGTCATAGGATAGTTAAATTTGGAATATATTGATAACGGTTAATTTTCAATCGCTCAAGAGACCTGACCCGGTGATTGAGTATTTTCACGACCCGAGAGTACACCCGAATCGTAGACACGGGACAAGGAACCCCGAGGAACCCCAAGTCAACCCATGCCGTAAGCAAATAACTAAACCATTCACATAAGGCGGAATACATAGCTTAATAATCATGAACTAAAAGAAACCATAACATGAAATATAAGAAATAACAAAACATGATCCAAGCATAAATAGTTGATTACTACAAGTAGGTCTGAAAGCCTCTAATCATAATAGACGGGTTAAAAGGACAAGACCCCAACAAACCCCAACATACTGAAAAGTCAAAGAAAACAAGATCCGGACATGAAGCCCTCGAACCACGAGGACTCACAATTGAGAACTGAGAGAAGATCTGAGAGCAAGCTAGGAGCGATGTTGGACTTGTGAATCAGAGCTTGTATCATAAAATGATACAACATTGAAAATATGCGGGTCAGTACTTGGAATGTACTGAGTATGCGAGGTTTTCAAAACAATACTTGAAAACATAAATGTTATAGGAGTGGGACATGATGATCATAAATAATGAAATCATAAATATATCGTAAGGCTCAAGATTTCAAAAATATCCATAAACCTGTCGTAGTCATAACATGAGGGAAAACAGTTCATAAAACATAACTTGAGCCAAAAGAACAAAATTATATATGCATTACGAAAATGAGGAACAGTGAGAGATTTCTATAATAGACATACCCCATACGAGGACACATGGAGCCCCACCTGTAAGCCTAGTAAGGAGGCCGTTCATACCTTGCCAAGGGTATGAACCATGAAAAGTGTGATATCATTCATGGAGACACCATAGGGCATAGGGTACAGACACTAAAGCTGTCCCAACATAACCTATGGTGGCACGTAGTTTTGAGATTCGGGGCGTAACCTAGGTCTCGAACCTACTCGGTGTTAAGTACTACTCCAAAAACATGCAACGTGCCCCATAAAATTCATATATGACATGCATGGCTAGTTAAATCGTAACAATCATAACATGCTTTAAAATTCGTATTACTAGCCATGGAATTGGGCCCATGAATCAGCCAAAATCTTAGTTCATAAATCACAAGGGACATGTGGGTATTGCCTATAATACTTGAAATGCTTAAATTTATAAGAAAAACATGATCATAATAACATGGGTAATTGAAAACATGCTTAAATTCACGAGTTCATATAATGCTTGAGAAATCACCATAACCATGAATTTCACTAAAAATCCCATGATTTGGGCACATGTACTTTTAGGGATTAAATCATCAAATATTGAATAAGATAGATTAAAACAGCCCAATAATTCAAACCCGTGATTTTAGATATACTACAACATGTTCATATCGATTTTTGAGGAAACATGCATTTGGGTTATGACCATCAACAATTGGTAACTTTTAACATAGAATTAGAAAGAAATTGGGCATGGGTAGGGACTAAACTACCCATTCAAAACCCCACATACATGAAACTCCTTGATTCCTGACTCCCTCGAAAAGCCCTAGCTGGAATCTTGAAGAACTTGAAGATGAACACTTGAATCCCTTTCCTCTTTCCTCTCTACTCTTACAAGTATCAAATGTGGTTTATCATGGATGATTTCCCCTTAAAAGACCCTATCCCGACCTCAAAACGACGTAGTTTAGGTCTTAGGAGTGTAGGAAATTATGAGAAGGCCCTTACTAATTCACAGAAAATAACTGCCAGGTGACCCTAACGGGTGACCTGACGACTCGTCAGGATGGGCAACGACTCGTCGCGTCGCCCCTCTAGCACATTGGAACCAGGTCGACTGGGCTCGCAACAGGGAACCTAACTATTCGTCCCTAGTGACCACGACTCGTTACGCACTTTAGTCAAGTACACTTCCATATCTCCACTAGAGTTCCATGGGCTTGCGTACGACTCATCTCATGAGTCATTAAGACTGGCCACGACTCGTGGGGTCCCATCTGTTAGGTACACTAGTCAAACCTCCCAGGTAACCCTTAATCTAACCCCACGGGAGACCAGAGA
>JACEIK010003398.1:138499-154734 GCA_018107945.1 Datura stramonium | reverse complement strand
CTGACGACTCGTGGGGTCTCCTCACGAGTCATCTAACGACTCACTCTACACTGCTACAACATTTTCTAGATTTTTTCCGTTTGACTCCTGAGTCTGGTCCTTTGGTTCCCGGGGTATAACAATATCTGCCCTTTGGGAACATTCTTACACGAATGTTAGAAACATGCAGAAAACTCAAGATCAAACAATCACCATATGCAAAAACTTATCATTTATGACGAAAACTAGCGGAACGACTACCCCTGAAAAGAATTACATATCTGGACTAAATTCAGACATCACATATATATATCATATCATAAAACAAATTTGCATGCTTGAACAGAACATGAAAAACTGAATAGAGGTTTAGGGAAAAATTTGATACCTTAAACTGAAACTGAGCCGGTGGGGAACAAATGGGGGTATTTAGCTATCATATTTGTTTCAGCTTCCCACGTAGCTCCCTCGACATGTTGATTTCTCCATAACACCTTTATTGAAGTTACTTCCTTGTTCCTCAGTCTTCGAACCTGACGATCCAAGATTGCAACGGGAACTTCCTCATAACCGAGGCTATCCTTCACACCTACACTTTCCACCAGAAACGCTAGAGTTGGATCTCCCAAGCACATTTTCAAGAGCGATACGTGGAATTTGGGATGAACCGAAGCTAACTCTGAAGGTAACTCTAACTCATAGGCTACTTTACCCACTCGTCTCCCAATTTGGTAGGGGCCAATATAGCGGGGGCTGAGTTTCCCTTTATTTTCGAATCTCATTACTCCCTTCATGAGAGATACCTTCAGAAACACCTAATCATCGATCTCGAACTCAAGATCTTATCTCCTCACATCCACATAAGACTTTTGGTGACTTTCAGCTATTTTCAGCCTTCCTCTTATTAACTTAACTTTCTCCATTACCTCATGGACTGAATCTGGACCCACTAACGAAGCCTTACCGAATTCAAACAAACCAATGGGAGATCTACACATTCGCCCGTAGAGAGCCTCGAACGATGCCATTTGGATGCTCGAGTGATAGTTGTAGTTGTAGGCAAACTCAATAAGAGGTAAATGCTCGTTCCAACTACCCTTGAATTCAATAACACAAGCTCTAAACATGTTCTCAAGAGTCTGGATAGTATGCTCCGCCTGACCATCTGTTTGTGGATGAAATGTCATGCTGAGCTTGACCTGGGTACCAAATCCCTTTTGAAAAGATCTCCAGAACTGAGAGGTGAACTGGGTGCCTCTATTTGATATAATGGACAAGGGCACTCCATGAAATATAACTAGATCTCGGATTTATAACTTAGCATAATCTTCTGCTGAATCGGTGGTTTTGACCGGTAAGAAATAAGCATCCTTGGACAACCTGTCGACCACAACCTAAATAGAGTCATACTTACTATGAGTGCGGGGTAAACTGGTTAAAAAGTCCATATTGATTTCTTCCCACTTCCAAGTAGGAATGCTAATATCATGGAGTACACCCCCCAGTCTCTGATGCTCGACTTTCACTTTTTGGAAATTTGGGCACTTGGCTACGAATTTTATAATATCCCTCTTCATGCAATTCCACTAGTAGATTTCTCGCAAGGCATGATACATTTTTGTGGCACCTGGATGGATAGAATATCTGGATCCGTAAGCCTCATGCAACATCTAACTCCTCAAATCCCCTACTTTCGGAACACATAAGTGACCCTGGTACTGAAGCACACCATCTGCCCCTTTGGAGAAGACTTCTACCTTCTGACTTTGAACAACTTCTTTTAGCTTTACCAATGTTGGATCTTAGTCTTGTTTAGCCTTCACCTCTGCTACCAAGGACGACTCTGACCCGTTTTGGACTACTACCCCACCAATGGTCGAACCAACTAATCTAACTTCTAACCGTGTAAATCGATGCACCTCCTTCACCAGATCCCTCTTGTCTTCACTCACATGCGACACACTCTCCATAGAGAGTCCACTAAGGGCATCCGCTACCACGTTGGCCATACCCGGGTGGTAAAGTACACTCATCTCATAGTCCTTAAGTAGCTCCAACCACCTTCGTTGCTGAAGATTAAGGTCTTTCTATGTGAACACGTATTGTAAGCTTTTGCGGTTATTGAATACATCTACATGAACCCCATACAAGTAGTGTCGCCACATCTTCAAAGAAAACACCATCGCGGCCAACTCAAGATCATGGCTTGGGTAATTCTTATGAATTTTCAGCTGTCTGGAAGAATATGCTATGATCTTCCTATGCTGCATCAATACACATCCCAGTCTGACCCTCAAAGAATCACAATATACAACAAAACCATCGGAGCCCTCCGGTAAGGTCAACACCAGTGCTGAAGTGAGTCTGGTCTTCAATTCTTGGAAGCTCTTGTCACAAGCCTCCAACCATTGGAACTGCACCGTTTTTTGAGTCAATCTGGTCAATGGGGTGGCAGGGGACGAGAAACCTTCTATGAACCTCCGATAGTAACCAGCTAAGCCCAAAACGCTCCTGATCTTTGAAGGGCTTACCGGTCTAGGCCAGTTCTTTACTGTCTCTATTTTCGAGGAGTCCACCCTTATACCTTTGCTTGACACTACATGTCCCAAGAATGCAATGGAATTCAGCCAAAACTAACATTTGCTGAACTTGGCTGGTTGTCCTTGAGGGTCTAGAGTGCTACCCTCAAGTGTGTGGCAAGCTCCTCCTCGCTCCTGGAGTATATTAATATGTCGTTAATGAACACTATCACGAACATGTCCAGATATGCCATGAATACCCTGTTCATCAGATTCATAAATGCTGCAGGGGCATTGGTTAGTCCAAAATACATAACAATGAATTCTTAATGGCCATACCTGGTCCTGAAAGCAGTTTTCGGGATGTCACTCTCCCGAACCCTAAGTTAGTGATACCCAGACATAAGGTCTATCTTGGAGAAATATTTGGCACCGTGAAGCTGATCAAATAGGTCATCAATCCTGGGTAAAGGGTACCTATTCTTAATGGTGACCTTGTTCAACTGCCTATAGTCAATACATATTCAGAGAGAACCATCTTTCTTCCGGACAAACAACACTGGGGCACCTCATGGAGATTTTCTCGGTCTAATGAAACCCTTATCTAGCAAATACTTCAATTTCTCCTTTAACTCTTTTAGCCTTGCTGGGGCCATTTGGTAAGGAGAAATTGATAAGGGCTGTGTGTCGGGTAAAGAATCAATATCAAAATCAATCTCCCTTTTGGGAGGAGCACCTGGTAGTTCATCTGGAAATACCTCAGGATATGCACATACCAAAGGGACTGACTGAATGGTCGGGGTCTCGTATGTGACATCCTTAACCATAACCAAATGGTAAATACTATCCTTGGAAATCATTTTTCTTGCCTTGAGAGAGGAGATAAAGCGACCTACAGGGACCCCTGAGCTACCCCTCCATTCTAAAATTGGATCACCCGAAAATTGAAACTCCACCGCTCGGATTCTACAATTAACAGAAGCATAACATGAAAACAACCAATCCATGCCCAAAATAATGTCAAAATCAGTCATAGCAAATTCTACCAAGTCTGTGGGAGGTAACTTTAAGCGATACAGCAGTGGGGAAACCACTATATACCCACCTCGCTATGACTAAATCCCCAACTGGGGTAGACACAAAAAATGATTCTGACAAAGTTTCAGGACTGACCCCAAAGTTACTAGCAATTTAAATTGTCACAAAAGACAGTGTCGCTCTCGGATATAGCAAAGCATAAACATCAATATGAAAGACTCGCAACATACCCGTGACCACATCGGGAGAAGTCTCTTGCTCCTGTCGAGAGCCAAGTGCATAAAACCGGTTCTGGTGCTGGCTGCCAGCTGGACTAGTCGAAGTACCCTGCTGAGTAGGACGTGCCACTGGGATGCTGAACTAGTTGCTGGAGTGCGAGCTCCACGACCCCCTGACCTGGTTGCAGGGCAATTCTTGAGCCTACGTTCGGCTTTTCCACACCTGAAACAAGCATTTGAGCCCACCAAACACTTCCCTGGCTGGTTCTTGGCACAACTAGCACAATTAGCAAAACATGGGAATGTGCGCATGCTATTTTGACCCCTAGAAACCTGAAACCCTACTCCGCTACTCGTCTTGTGGCCTAGATGGGGTACTGGCCGAAGATGGTGCTGGTGTAATAGAACTGTGCTGGGACTTCTGGTGAGGCCCACCTCCTGCCCTTGACTACGAGGACCTGTAGCTATCAGTTCTTGCCCTCTTGTCCTCTCTCTTCCACATATGAGTTGCCTCCATCTGCTAGGCATAAAGGACTATGCGTGGGTAGTCCATATCCTTATAAAGCATGGGTGTTTTGCAGTCCTTGTCCAGATACTCAACTACTCCCTGTACAAATCTGCTCACCCGCGCCCTCTGGTCCATCACTAACTTAGGGCCATACTTTGATAAGTGAGTGAACTCAAGTGAATATGCTTACACCGTTATCTTTCCCTATTTGAGATTAAAAAACTCAGCTGCATTCAATTCCCTCATCTCTCGAGGGAAGAACCTATCGAGAAAGGCCAAGTGGAACTCGTCCCAACTGATAGGGCCTGCTTCTGTTGCCCATTTGTCCTTCCATTGCTTGAACCAAATATAGGCAAACTCCTTATGTTGATAAGAGGCCAAATCAACACACTCCTCATTTGTCACTCCCATAACCTGAGTGACCTTCAATATCCCTTCAATGAACTCGTGTGGATCCTCGTCCACCTTTGCCCCTGTGAACTCGGGAGGGTTCATCCTTAGAAAGTCCCTGATCCGGGCTGTCGCTGCATTACCATTATGTGGAACATGCGCAACACCCGGCTGGTTGACCTGAGCGGTCAAGGCCTGTGCCAACATTTGAATAGCCGCCAGAAACTCGGCGTGGGCAACTGGCTGTGGTGCCTGGGGATCTTGAACAACTGGGGCTTGCAGACGCCCATTATCATGGCCACCCTCGTGGCCTTCATCATTTATGTTCCTCCTTCAGTTCATCCTTCTTGGAGCCATAATTGTTTTCTACTATCGCGAATAGCACGAGTTACAAGGATGGAGAAGTTTTCACCGCACGAAATAGATCATGAAAGAAAGGGATATTTCCTAAAATGTTTAGTAGCCTCTTCGTCATAAGTGTGGTGCTCTTCACACCTATGAAAAAGATTATACCTAACGCGGCTTTAAAAATCCCTAGGACACGTTTGAACCTATTGCTCTGATACCAAGTTTGTCACGACCTGAGAGTACACTCGGATCGTAGACATGGGACAAAGAACCCCGAGGGACCCCAAGTAAACCCATGCTATAAGCAAATAACTAAACCATTCACATAAAGCAGAAAACTTAGCTTAATAATCATGAACTAAATGAAACCATGACATGAAATATAAGAAACAATAAAACATTATCCAAGCATAAACAGTTGATTCCTACAAGTAGGTCTGAAAGGCTCTAATCATAATAGACGGGTTGAAGGGACAAGATCCAAAATAACCCCAACATACTAAAAACTCAAAGACAACAAGATCTGAACATGAAGCCCTCGAATCATGAGGACTCACCACTGAGAAATGAGAGCAGATCTGAGAGGAAGCTAGGAGAGATGCTCGACCTGTGAACCGGAGCCTGTATTATAAAAACATACAACATAGAAAATATGCGGGTCAGTACTTGGAATGTACTGAGTATGTGAGGTATACAAAACAATACTTAAAAACATAAAATTTATAGGAGTGGAAACATCATGATCATAAATACTGAAATCATACATATATCTTAAGGCTCAAGATTTCAAATATATCCATAAACCTGTAATAGTCATAACATGAGGGAAAACAGTTCATAAAACATAACTTGAGCCAAAAGAACATAATCATACATGCATTAAAAAAAATGAGGAACAGTGGGAGATTTCTATAACCGACATACCCCATACGAGCACATATGGAGCCCGACGTGTAGGCCTAGTCGGGAGGTCGTTCATACCTTGCCAAGGGTATGAACCATGAAAGGCGTGATATCACTCATGGAGACCCCGTAGGGAATAGGGGACAAACACTGAGGCGGTCCTAACATAACCTACGGTGAAATGTAGTTCTGAGATTCGGGGCATAACCTAGGCCCCAAACCTACTCGGTGTTAAGTACTACTCCCAAAACATGCAACGTGCCCATAACATTCATACATGACTTGCGTGGCTATTTAAATCGTGACAATCATAACATGCTTGAAAATTCATAGTACTTGTCATGGAATTGGGCCCATGAATCGTCCAAAACCATAGCTCATAAATCACAAGCGACATGTGGGCATTGCCCATAATTTCAATCATACCTGAAATACTTAAATTTATAACTAAATCATGATCATAATAATATGAATAATTGAAAACATGCTTAAATTCACGAGTTCATATAATGCTTGAGAAATCACCATAACCATGAATTTCACTAAAAATCCCATGATTTGGGAACATGTACTTTTAGGGGTTAAATCATCAAATATTTAATAAGATAGATGAAAATAGCCCAATAATTCAAACTCATGATTTTAGACATACTACAATATGTTCATTATGATTTTTGAGGAAACATGCATTTGGGTTATGACCCATCAAGAATTGGTAATTTTTAACATAGAATTAGAGAAAATTGGGCATAAATAGGGACTAAACTACCCATTGAAAACCCCACATATCTGGAACTCGTTGATTCCTAACTCGCTTGAAAAGCCCTAGACGGAAACTTGAAGATGAAGACTTGAATCCATTTCCTATTTCCTCTCTACTCTTACAAGTATCAAATGACGTTTATCATGGATAATTCCCCTTAAAAGACCCTATCCCAACCTCAAAACGACGTTGTTTAGGTCTTAGGAGCGTAGGAAATTACGAGAAGGCCCTTACTAATTCGAAGGAAATAACTTCTAGGTCACCCTAACCGGTGACCTGAAGACTCGTCAGGATGGGCAACGACTCGTCGTGTCACCCGTCAAGCACACTGGATACTAGGTCCACTGGGCTCGCAACGGGGGATAACGATTCGTCCCTAGTGACCATGACTCATTACACCCTTTCGTTAAGTACACTGCCTCATCTCCACTAGAATTCCATGGTCTTGCTCACGACTCACTTCACGAGTCGTTGGGACTGACCATGACTCGTGGGGTCCCATCTGTTAGGTACACTGGTCAAACCTCCCAGGTAACCTTTAAGTTCACCCACAGGAGACCAAACGACTTATGGCGATTGACCATGAGTCGTTCCCATACCCGTGGGGACCTCAACTCCTCCGCTCAGTCCAACCTTCCAACGAGCCACCTGACGACTCGTGGGGTCTCCTCACGAGTCTTCTAACGAATTGTTCTGCACTGCTACAACATTTTCCATATTTTTCCCATTTAACTCCTGGGTCTGATCCTTGGGTTCCCTAACAAGTATTGTCATTCAATAGGGATTGGTCGGTCGTTTGAATGAACCTAAGTTATCAGTTCTACAAGTAGCATTGGTGATTATCACGTGTGTATACCCGAAGAAGTTATGAACCCATGGGGAACCCAAAATCCTAGTTATATTTCATTCTTGATTTCAACTAAAGGTTTAATTATGTTTTTATCTATTATTTTCTTTAGAACCCCCCTATTTGGAGTAACTACCTAATAAGTTCACTTACTTGCTTTAGTCTAGATCTTCCATATTCCCTGGGGGATTGACCCCAACCTCTACTTGGGTTCTTTATTGACAACATCCTCTTCATACTTTCGAATGAGGTGGTTTGAGCATTATCATCGCATCCTGAAGGCTGTCTTTGGGATGTCACTCTCCCGAACCCTTAGCTGATGGTATCCGGATCTAAGATATATCTTTGAAAAGAACTTAGCGCACTGATGTTGGTCAATCCAATCATCAATTCTGGGGAGTATCCACTTGTTCTTGATGGTAACCTTTTTCAGTTGTCGATAATCAATACACATACGAAAAGAACCATCTTTCTTGCAGACGAAGAGAACTGGTGTACCCCATAGGGATTTGTTCAGTCTGATGAACCCCTTATCTAAAAGCTCTTTCAACTGCTCCTTCAACTCCTTTAACTCGGTTGGGGACATTTTGTAAGGAGGAATAGATATAGCCTACGTATCGGAAAGATGGTCAAAAGTCAAACTCCCGCTTGGGAGGGATTCTCGGTAGATCATGTTGGAAGACTTCTAGATACACACGTACTACTAAACGGAATGGATAGTCGGGGTCTCGGATGTAGAATCCTTAACCCTAACTAGATGGTACATGCAACCCTTGGAGATCATCTTTCTGGCCTTAAGGTAGGAAATGAAATGACCTACAGGCACAGCTGAACTACCCTTCCATTCTAAGGTTCGCTCACCCGAAAATCAAAACTCTACCGCACGGGTTCTACAATTAACAGAGGCATAGCATGCAAATAACCAATCCATGCCAAGGATAACATCAAAGTCAGTCATGGCTAACTCTACTAGATCTACTGAGGTGACTTTTTGAAGGACTGTGACCGGGCAATTTCTGTATACCCTTCTAGCCACAAGTGAATCACCCATTTGGAGTAGAGACTGAGAAGGGTTCTGACAAGATTTCAAGACTGATTTAGAAACTACTAGCCACATAGGGCATCTTAAAAGACAAGGTAGCCCCTTGATCTAACAAAGCATATACATCAAGATGGGAAACAAGTAACATACCAGTGACTACTCTGGGGAGACCTCCTGCTCCTAGAGGGATGCTAAGGCATAAAATCTATTTTGGTGATGTCCGACACCTGTACTAGTGGAAGCCCCCTACTGAGCGGGGCGTGCTAATGGAGCTGCTAAACTAAAAACTAGGCCTCGGCCCCTATCATGGACCTGTCTAGTTATTGGGTAATCACTGAGCATATGTACGAGATTCCCACACCTGATGTAAGCACTTGGACCCGCTAAACACTGGCCCATGTGTCTTCGGCCACACTTGTTGCAAACTAGGATACTAGGATATGTGGGCCTGCTACTCTGGCCTCTAGAGCCTTATGCTTGTCCTCTCTGGTCGTGCCTAGATATGGATGGCACACTCATAGCCAATGATGTTGAGGCTGACGATCTCTGGTGGGACTACTGACGATGTCCACCAACTGATCTCTACTAAAAGAACCCAAAACTATCTGTCCTGGCCTTCTTAGCCTCTTTCTCCCTCATATACACTGCCTCCATCTTTTGGGCGTACATGACTATCCAAGAAAAATCCCTATCCTGATAAAGCGTCGCAGTCCGGCAATCCTTGTCTAGATAGTCCGCCACCCTATGAACAAACCTGCTCACTCGAGCCCTTTGATCAACCACTAACTCTGGGGTGTACTAGGACAGATGAGTGAAATCTGAGGCATACTCCTGGACCGTCATCTTTCCCTTCTTTAGATTTATGAACTCGACCGCCTTCAACTTCCTCATCTCACGAGGGAAGAACTATCTAAAAAAGTGGCATGAAACTCGTCCTAATTGATAGGGACTGCTTCGACTACCCTACTATCCTTCCACTGTTTGAACAAAATGTGCATGACTCCCTTTAACTGATGTATGGGAAAATTGGAACACTCCTCCCCAGTCACCCCCATAACCTGGGTGATCTTTAGTATCTCATTCATAAAATTATGTGGATCCTCATCCACCTTTGACCCAAGAAACTATAGAGGGTTCACCCGTAGGAAATCTATGATTCGTTCTACTGCCGCATTTCCATTATGAGGGACATGCGCTACTGACTGCTGATTGATCTGGGGGATCAAGGTCTGTGCTAGCATCTGAATGGCTGCCCTGAATTCAGCATGGGCAACCGGCTCCGGTGCATAGTGCTCATGGGCTGGTGGGGACTGTTGGTGCCAGTTCCCATTGCCATCCTCGTGGCGATTTCCATTTCCATTTCTTCTGCTGTTGACTCATCGGGGAGGCAGGATTCTGCAATCGCGAATAGCACGAGTTAGAAGGATGAGAGACATTTCACTGCACGACATAGATCATGAAAGAAGGGAACATTTTCTAAACATCTCGTAGCCTCTTCATCATAAGTGTGGCGCACTTCACACCCATGAAAATGACTCTACTTAACGCGACTTTAAGACACCCTAGGACACTTCAAAACCTAATGCTTTGATACCATGTTTTTCATAACCCGAACATGGGCCCGGATCAAGACACGGGACAAGGAACCTCGAGGGTCTCCAAGTCGACCCATGGCATGAACATAACATCTAAATAAATCAATAAAAGTGGAAGATCAACAAAATAATCATAACGGAAGTCTAAACATAACATAAAATCTGAACATACAACACAGGTCTAAAGCTAAATACAATCTATTATCTGAAAAGCCTCTAATTCTTATGATTTGATGGGACAAGACCCCTACTAACTCTCTAAGACTAAAATTGAAGATATGTAAGCATAACTCAATAGAAAGGGGCCCTCGACAGATAAGGACTCACCAATAGAGACTAGGTGCTAACTCTGAAATTGACTAGTGAGGGGACCGAGTCTGAATATCGGAGCCTGTATCATAAAATGATACTACATAGAGTATGCGGTCAGTACGTGGAATGTACAGAGTATGCAAGGTAAGTAAAACCGCTTAAGTAAGTAAAATCATTAAAACATGCATAATGTAAAATAAAATCAAGAGAAAAATTTGAGAGTAGGGCTTGCATGTTATTTTCTGAAATCATGAACTAAACATAACTGAACATCATAACTGAACCGAATTCTAATATTGTGTCAAACCTGCTTTAGAACATATATAAATATATATATATATCATGAATGATAAACATGCATAACTGAAATGATGAGGAATAATGGGAGACTTGTCATATAACCGACATTATCATGATAGAGCTTACGTGGTCCCGACTATCACACTAAATTGGGCAGAGCCATCTAAAGCGTTGCCGGGGCTAAAAACGATACCATGATATCGATATCAAGCAGAAGGCCCATTAGGGCAGGGGAAAGCTCAAAAGGAGGTCCCAAATAATTTGATCGTACCTATGTTGGCTCATAGTTCTAAGGTATAGGGTTGACTGACCCTTAGCCTACTCGGTGCTAGACACTACTCCTAAAAACATGCGTATTCTCTCCATCGTTTTTCAACGAAGCTAACAATCGTCTAGTGACGAAGCTGAATAATCATATACATACATAATTTAAAATCATAACACGAGGAGCCATGGCACAAACGATACAATAAGTTGAACATAATTGGGAGTGTTGACTCCAAAACCATGTGGTAAGCTAATTCATGAAATCATAAATCATACTTGTACATATGGGTTTGCCCAATACTTAAACATGCTTGAAAATACTTGATTCACTTGAAAACATGATTATAGACATGGGTAACTTATAAACATGCTTTTTATCATAAATATGTCATCATACTTGAACATACATCATAGATCTCAATTATCAGAACTTTCATGAATGGGCATCATGATTCATAAAACTTGAAAACATGATTTATAATTGAAAAGATTATAAAACTTGCCCATAAATCATAATTCAACAATAGAAACATGCTTAGATCATACCCATTGTAGAAACATAGAAAATTCATGCATTGGGTAAAACCCCATAGGATCAACATATAGATTTTCATGAATTAGAGAGGGATTGGGCATGGGAGTGAACAAAATAACCCATTCATAATCCTACATTCCTGAGATAATCTGATTCTACAACTCCTCTGATTGCCCAAGGAAGAGTTGAGACGAACTTGGAAGGACTTAAGCTTGATCACCTCTGTAGACTTCTAAGCTTGCATGCATGAATTAGGAATAGCTTAGGATGATCTTACCCTTCTTAAAACTCACTATTCAGAGTGTAAAGCGACCCAGTTTAGGCCTTAGGATCATTGGAATTATGGAAAAGCCCTTACTAAACTCACAGGGAAAAACAGACTACCAGTCCCAATGAGGGACTGGACGTATCGTTACCACAGGTCACGAGTTGTGGCCACAAGTTGTCAAGTACATTACCAAAACTTTAATTGGGTCTCACCACGGGGAACATAACGGGTCGTTACTGGTGACCGTGACTCGTGGTCACCTCTAGTTTCCCTTACTGCCCAAAATTCTCTTTCCTTCCACCTACCTTGACCACGACTAACTCAACAAGTCGTGGTACTGACCATGCCTCATGGTCATGTCTTTGGTGACCCAAAACCTGAATTTCCAACTTAAGTCATACACCTCACCACAAGTCACTTAAGTACTCGTGGTCATCCTAACGGGTCATAGGACGACTCATTTGGTGACCTAGTGCAGAAAATCTTGTTTTCTCCGTTTCAACTCTCGAGTCTGACCTTAGGGTTTTTAGGGTATAATAGAGACCTGATTCAGGGTGTATCAACGAGGGATGTAACGGACCGTTGGAGCCTATAACGATCTGTTGTGACACCCATTGTCACTAGTAGAGCAGTTTTTCTAGGAAATTTATCAAGTGTATTTTTATCATTCCTAAGCCCTAGGGTCCTAAACTACATCATTTTAATCTTGAAATAGAGTGTTTTAAGAGGGGTTATGTCTTTCTAAACCTATCCTAACTCATGCATGCAAGCTTAGGGGTTTTGAGAGGTGATCAAGTCTAGCTTCTACAAGTTCTTTCTCAATTCTCTTTGCGTTATCAAGAAGTGAGAGAATTAGATTCGTTCAGGTATGTAGGGTTATGAATGGATGAAATTGTTCAAACCCATGCCCAATCCCTCTCTAATCCATGAAAATCTACATGTTGATCCTATGGGATTTTAACCTAATGCATGAATTTCCTATGTTTCTATCATGGGTATGATTTAAGCATGTTTTAATTGATGAATTATGATTGATGGGTTGATTTTACAATGTTTTAAATTATAAATTAGGTTTTCAAGTTTTTTAAACAATGATACTCATCCATGAATGTTCATACAAGTTGACATCTATGAGATATATGTTCAATTATGAAGTGATGTTTATGAGGAAAATATCATTTCAAAATACGCATGTTATGTTAAGGTTTACAAAGTTAATCAAGTTGAATTCAAGCACGTTAAAGTATTGAGCAAGCCCATATGATTATGTATGACTTATGATTTCACGAATTAGCTTACCACATAGTTTTGGAGTCAAGACTTCCATTATTTTTCAGCTTGTGATATGGTTTGAGCCAAGGCTCCTTATATTATGATTTCAGATTATGCATGTATGTTATTAGACAGCTTCATCACTTGACGATGGTCAGCTTCATTGAAAAATAACGGAGAGCATATGCATGTTTTTGGGAGTAATGTCTAGCACCGAGTAGGCTAATGGTCAGTCAACCCTATGCCTCAGAACTACGCATAAATGTAGGTATGATCAGATTATTTGGGACCTCCTTTGGAGCTTTCCCCTGCCACCAAGGGGCCTTGAGCTTGATATCAATGTCATGGTTGTTTCCTTAGCACTGGCAAGGCTTTGGACGGCTCTGCCCACTTGAGTGTGACAGTCGAGACCACGCAAGCTCTATTGTGGTAATATTAGTTATATGACAAGTCTCCCATTATTCCTAATGATTTCTGTATGCATGTACATCAGTCATGATATATGTTTTCAGCAAGATTGACCCAATGTTCAGTTTTACTTACGATTTTCAGTTTTCAGCTTTGAGTCATTCCAATCAGTTATGATATGCAGTTATTTTGAAATCATGATTTTAGAAAATAGAATGCAAGCCTTACTATCAGGATATGAATTTCCCTTGGATAGTTTTGTATGCCTAGTAGATGGAGGCAGCACATCTAAGAGAGAGGGAGGCCAAGAGGGCCAGGACCTATAACCACATATTCTCATACCTGAGGGCAGGAGGTGGGCACTGACAACAGACCCATCAGAGATCATAAACCCTAGCATCATTAACATTGAGTGTGCCATCCAGACTGAGGTATGATCAGAGAGGGCGATCATCAGGCTCTAGGGGTCAGAGCAGCAGACACGCAGATTCTAGCATCCCATCTTATCGTAGATGTAGTCAGGGGCACACGGGCCAGTTCTTGGCAGGGTTAGGTGCTTGATTCGGGTGTGGGAAGCCCGTACACATGCTTAGAGATTGTCCAGCAGGAGGAAAAGATTGGGTTGGGGGCCGAGGCCCATCTTCTAGTTCAGCAGCCCCTCCCACACACTTAGAACATCAAGGGGCATCTACCAATACGGCTGGCGGTCAGCATCAGAATAGATTCTATGCCTTAGCATCCTGTCAGGAGCAGAAGGTCTCCCAGATATGGTCACTAATATGTTACGATTTTTCCATATTGATGTTTATGCTTTGTTAGATCTAGGGGCTACCTTCTCTTTCGTGACACCTTATGTGGCCAGTAGCTTTGGAGTCAGTCCTGAAGTCTTTTCAAAACCCTTCTCAGTTTCTACTGCAGTAGGTGACTTAATTATAGTTAGACGGGTATAAAGAGGTTGCCCAATCTTAGTCCTTCAGAATGTCACCTCAGCAGATTTGATAGAGTTAGCCATGACCGATTTTGATGTAATTCTTGGCATGTATTGGCTATTTGCATTCTATGGTTCAGTTAATTGTAGAACTCGGGCAGTAGAGTATAGATTTCCAGGTGAATTAGTTTTAGAATGGAAGGGTAGTTCAGTTGTGCATGTAGGTCGTTTCATTTCCTACCTTAAGGCCATAAAGATTATATCTAAGGGTTATATGTACCATCTAGTTAAGATTAAGGATGTTGAGCCCGAGACCCCGACTATCCAGTCAGTTCCAGTAGTATGTGAGTATCCAGAGGTCTTTCCTAATGATTTTCCAGGTGTTCCTACTGAGTGGGATATTGATTTTGGTATTGACCTTCTTCCCGACAAGCAGCCTATATCCATTCCTCCTTACAGAATGACTCCAGCCGAGCTAAAGGATTTGAAAGAGAAGTTGAAGTACTTATTAGAGAAGGGTTTCATTAGACTGAGCAAGTCCCCATGGGGTGCACCAGTTCTCTTTCTACGAAAGAAAGATCATTCTCTTTGCATGTGTATTGATTATCGACAATTGAACAAAGTCACCATCAAGAACAGGTATCCTCTACCCTGGATTGATAATTTATTTGACCAGCTTCAAGGTGCCAAGTGTTTCTCAAAGATAGATCTTAGATCCGGGTATCATCATGTTACATCCCGTAAAAATTCCCAGCACATAGATGGCCTATTTGCATGTTGGTTAAGAGTATTTGAGTGCCACACATGCTAGAAAAAGGCCCGGGAAAAGACCGGATAAGAAACCTGTCAAACCATCGCAGGAGGAGCCGGGGCAGAGCCCCTCCGCGATGGCAACGTGTCATGGATGGGGAGCCTCCGTGTTGGCTCCGTGACACATTGGCCCTGTCCAGGCACAAGTATATAAAGCCTCCAACTTCGATTTAATTCACTTAAATCAGATAATTTCTAGAGAACTCACGAAAAACAGAGGAAGACGTAAAGTATTGATAATTTCCTTTCGAATACACCGTCAAACGAGGTCCAAATTCAAATTAACCTCAGATACCGAGGTATTTAACAGCGGGGAGCATTCCTACGGATTTAGTTTCGCAAAATTCGATCGAGAAATCGTCGTGCTACCGGGCTAAGGTAAGTGGAATTTCTCCAAATTAGTGTCAATATACTCCTAGCCTTAAAGTGAATATTTCTCCCTTCTGGAATTTCGAGAAATAGCAAGTTTTTGACCGTCTTTCGATAAGCCAAAGTTTGGGCTATAAATATATCGAATACGAGGTTTTCTTCCAGAATTTTAGTATATTTAGTTCTAATTGATGTATATGTGAATGCAATTGGGAGAAATAGCTAGAGTACTGACCGAGCTTTGTCCATTAGTCGGATAACCCAAAGTAAAGGTATGTAAAGCCAGTTTCTTCGGCAAGTTAGTAACTTTAGCCTAGCATAATACAGCAAACTCTGTAATAGAATTTCCGGAGTTGAATATTGAGTTTTGTGCAAGTTTAGTAACCTGTCTTGCGTTGTTATATCGTATTCAGTCCGAAAGCTAGTAAAGCAGCGCCAAATGGCGAGTTATCATTTCAGACTCAGTATAGACCAGTATGCGTTTAGCAAGCATGTTTTTAGAATAATATGACATATTTCAGAATAAAAGTTAGTAAAGTAAATCAGACAGACAGATAGTATCTTGGCTACAGTATAGCCATATAGTCAGATGATATCTTGGCTACAGTATAGCCAT